>JBBPCW010000106.1:7834712-7860377 GCA_037974425.1 Phenacogrammus interruptus
GATTCGTGATTCATGAGTCATTTAATGGATCCGGGTGATTCACCCGGATGAGTCATGAATCGCTCAGCTCTAGTGGTGAACCCCTCTCAAGAAGATAAATAATTCTGGCTTTATTTAGCTTTGAGAAAAAGTGGTTTGTACCTGTTTACACTGCTTTAGATTTACACAACGGCAATGTTAACGTCATGCTAGCTCTTCTCCTGCACCATGCCAAAGAGCCCTACTATGAACAAGTGTAATCAGGAGACAAAAGCTTGTGGGCAGGTTGAGACCAGACACACAGATTTACTGCACAGACACTGTCTCTGAATTCACCTTGATGAATAGATTATACATTTATGTCTATAGGATTTCCTTCAGTGCATGCGTTAAGGGTCAAACGACAAGTTTTTACATTTAGTAATCCAGGAAACAAATGATGTTTGGAGCCGATATATCTTCGCAGTGAAAACAAAATTCTTGGTGTCAAAATTAACACAGAAACCAACACGAAGGTTTGCTGAAATGCCTTTAAGCCTTGTTTTATGCTTGAAACGGTCAAAAGACAGCTTCAGGACACACTTCAGTAACTGTAGTCATGGGTTCAGATTAGTTGTGTTGACTCAATTTTAGCTAACGTCATCGAATACCTATAACATAAAACATAAAAAAATCAGGGCATTTGTTTCATTCACAATATGGTAGATAAAATATGTTCCAGTTGCACTGACATCCAATGTTGCGCAAAGATAGTCATTGGCCGAATAGCACACTTGAATAACAGTGGCATACTTGACTATAACTAGGTAATGTAATTTATTCACGTAGCATTCAGTCTAACTAGGCTGTAACTTTTACTGTAACTGAGTATTCATTGATGTTGGTCTTCATTTCTGTATTCAGGGTTCAGGTAGTTTGTCTATTTTCACTGTAGTAAAATCCTCTATCACTGTTTTCGAAAATGTTATTAAACTAGGGGGAAATACTGTTACTGCTGTTACTTTTTCACAACTTTTCTATGAAAGACTGAAGCAAAATAAGATATTAAAATGGAAAATGTTTAAATAAAGAGCCAAATTCAGGTTATTGGTTTGGTACTAAATATGACTGCTTGTTTAGACCCACAGAACAGTGAAACAACTTAGTAATTTGCCTACCAAGATAGAAACTAGATATAATACGAATTGCCACACAAAACCATAAACCAAAATGTAATGAAGTGTCTGACCTGTATATATGGGGCATGAATATATCTGGAAAAGGTTGAAAAACATTTGTATGCCTGGAACAACAAGTATTATGGCTGTAATACACACTTCATTCCTGTTCGTCTCACAGTTAGTGCCATGCCAAGGGAAATGAGCAATAGACAGTCAGGAAGCAGTGGCCACCACCCGAATCTCTGCTCAACCCACACGCACACTGCCAGGAGCTGTCACCCATCTGACCTCTCAAACATCAGAGGTGTGAGAGAACAATAGAGACTGGTGTTGGCCACTGACCAGAGGCTGTTAGGGGAGTCTCCACTCATTAGGATACAATAGAAGCTGGTCATGGAGCCAGCTGCGTGTAAGGAAAGCTGTGGTCTACTGTAATACAATAAGACCGGTGATGTTCTGAGGCTAAATTGAGCATAGAGCACTTCCAGTTTGTGGTGATCACTGGAGCTTCTGAGATCAGTAAAAGATCTGGTAATGAAGGAAGCTGCACACCTTAAATTGTGCCTCCTTATGTCCTTCCTGTTTGCCCACATCCTTCCTGGAATAGGACAGAATATATATAGGAGGCCTCAAATGACACTGATCATCCTCTCTTCGCTTCAGATACACACAGAATAATAATTCAGTAGCTGATTGCCATAATAAGCAGCATTTGTGGTAAATTAAAGCACAAACGAATTAAACCCATTTGACCAATCAATGCTTAACTAGTGTTTGCTTCAAGATGTAAAGAATGCTTGTGCACTTTAATGATGTCCTTCAAGGACAGAGGCACTGAGACAGCAGTGGCCTTCATTACTTTGAAGAATTTCAGCAGTCCTGCGGACAGGGCTAAAATAGAATCTGAATCGGATGATTTTGTGTCCCTGAGCGGTGTTGAATAAATCCCAATTTCCTTGAATTGTGTCTGCAGAATGCTTTGTTCTCAGAATGCCCGACTGACGTTGATTTACTAAATATGGGAAATCGTCTGTTTTTGCTTTCTAGCACTCCACTCATAAGACTGGAAAAGGAGGGAGCGCTGAACTGCTTCTGTCTCACCAATAGCACTTCACATCTCCTCTTAATCCACACCTCAATATTTCTTCTTATGAATTCTCTTGTGCTGCTTTGTTATCCCACCAGACACCACATCATTGTTGTTTATCTTTCCGCTGGGGCAGTAGGAATCCTTCTCAGTTCGTTCCCAGATTATGAATCTCCACTCATTCTTCTTGGTGACTTCAACCTCCCAAATAACATACTACATACCTGTGGTATCCTCGAGCTTCTGTCATTATTTGCTCTTTGCCCCAGTAGATTTCCTCTAACCCATAACACAATAATGTCCATGACCGCGTCTTTACCAGAGCCACCCCTGCACTCAACGTCTCTCCGACAATAATCTTTTGTTGGTCACATTCTCCCTCTAGAGTTACTCCAACCACATTTCATTCCTGCCCTTCAACTACTAACTCCCTTCTCTCCTCTTTCTATTCCTCATTCAAACGACTTTGTACATTGCCTTCTAGGATGATACACAGCTCATGTCCTTCACTGTGGTTATCTGACGCACTCCACAATAACCCAGAAAGAACTGAGCAGCTGAAAGAAGATGGAGGAAATCTTATCGTAACTTTGACCTCCTCTCATATCTTCTTCTATCTAAATTCACAACTGAGATATCTGCTGTACAGTCTTCTTTAAAGCCAAGATCTTTATTCAGCTCTTGCAAACTCATTGCCACATTTTCTTCACTTCTCAAACCTTTTGCTCCTCCTGCATCGTGTTCCATCAACTCTGAGGACCTTCTCAACTTCTATGAAGACAAAACAGTCTGGATTCACAAAGTACATTCTACAGAAACTGCACTGAGCTGTCACTGAGGAGTATCTTGCAGCCAAAGTAATTTGACAGTATTCATTCTTCTAGATCTCTCTTCAGCTAATAATACAGTTGCCCATAGCCCATCCTCTCCGTATCTCCGGGTGAATCTCGGTGCATATCTCTAAATGTCTGAACAACATTTTCTCGTGGATGACCTGAAGCTAAATCCCAGCAAAACAGAACCTCTCTGCAGCCCAGGGGATGCATCCCCAAAACCTGACCAGGTCATCACTTTTGCAAATGCTGTTGTCATTCCTACACCAAAAGCACAAAATCTAGGTGTTCTCTTAGTTGCAGAGCTCTCATATTTATTGCACCTTAACAAATCTCTCCTGAGCTTGCAGCTACCCTCTTTATAACATCAGGAGAATTCACTGATGCTCAAATATTTACCCAGTCACTGGTCATCTCAAGACTGAACTTCTATAACCCACTCCTGGCTGGTACTCCTCCGAAGACCACAAGACCTCTACACATGATTCAGTGCAGCACATCTGGTCTTCAATGCACCAAAATAATCACACACCAATTATCTACTTTGAACAATCCACTGCCTTCCTGTGGATACTAATGTTGTCTTTGACACTGAAGTGGTGGAATGAATTTCTTCTGACCGTCAGAAATGCTGAGACCTTCAAATGGAGACTGAGAACACACCTCTTTACTGAGCACCTAGGATAACATGTACATATCGTTAATTCATTTGCTAACAAAACTATTTTTTTAAAGTCTAGTGTGCGATCTCATATGGTGTACTAATGCTATCTCTGGTGGAATGTTGGTCTACTAGCAGCTCTTAATTTTAGCTCTAGACTTTTAGGTCTAGTATGAGGGATAGTTTTTTGTTTTTTTTTGAGAGCAAGCACTTGTGTATGCTACTCTGGATAAGAGCATTTACCAAATGCTGTAAATGTGTATGGTGTAAGTTTGCAAAAAAAGGTTTAATATTTACCAGGAAAATGTTTACCAGGTAAAACACTGTTGTATTCAAGGACAGTCTACAAGTATCTTAATCCTCATCTGTATAAGTTAGTGATATAGAAGCTGTGAAATTTTGCTGCAGTAGTGCCAAGCTAGCTAGATCTTATCTCAATTGTATTGTATATCACATGGCTTGTAAAAGGAAGCTAGGAGTATAATCTGTCATAATTCCAGTGATAACGTCCTGCCGTCACCTTTCTGTAAATATTTATTTGTTTGGCAAACAATGTATGACTCAGCTGCTCATCTCAATGGGAGGGTTCCTCTCGCTTTCTCAGTGAATTGAGTTCTCCCTGTGCTGATGCCTTGTCTTCATGGCCTTGGCCTGTCTTCGCAGTGGGCGTTTGGAGTGACTCTCTGGGAGCTGATGACGCTGGGACAGACCCCTTATGTCGACATTGACCCTTTTGAGATGGCAGCCTATCTGAAAGATGGCTACAGAATAGCACAGCCTATCAACTGCCCAGATGAACTGTAAGTGACTCTCTCAACCATTTAGAGTTTTTTTTTTGTTTTTGTTAGGTTTTTTTATTATTATTATTTCAGGCACAAATTGGCCAATACATCAAAACCATTGATAAGTGAAGTTAATAAATTTTGTTGTTACAGTGGCACCTATAAAGTGCTCCAAGGAAGCATAGCCTGGTATGTGGGGGCAAAGACTAGCCCAGACTAACTACTGTGGCATAAACTGCTGAAAAAAATGTAGAGTAGGTTTTTTTGAAACCTGTATAAAATTACCACAATAATTTGCTAAGAAATGGCACAGAAAAGTCGACAAATGGCTTGTGTTTATTCAGGGAGCTCTTTTAAGAATTTTGGAGAAGCTAATCGAACACAGCACGCTGCCTTTGAGCGCACCACCGTTAAATACACTGCTGAATAAATAAACTGCCCAACAAGAAATGTTCCGTTGAATTAGAGTCAAAAGACCACCCGCTATCAACGCAGCTACAGCCAGCCACTTATCGGTATCCTGCAACTGCCAGGGAACTGAAGTCGCACTGTTTGAACTGGCAGGGAATTACAAAACATAACATGCCGCCAGCCTTGTTAGCGACCCAAACATGGCATGATTTATTCTGCGATATATGGTTGCTGGAAGACGTCTAACCGGAGGGCAGGAAAGCTGATTAGTGTTGAATCACTGTTTAGGACTTTCCCTTCAGAAAGAATAGGTGACAATTTGTTGTGGAAAAAGGAAGGTGGCTATGGAACTGGAAAGATTAAAAGCTTTTCAGCAGGTGTAAAGACTGTTTAGTTTTCCCACCAAATCTTATTTTCTCTCTGGTGTTTTAGGTTTGCTGTGATGGCATGTTGCTGGGCCTTGGATCCAGAGGAAAGGCCAAAATTCCAACAGCTCGTCCAGTGTCTCACAGAGTTTCATGCGGCTTTGGGAGCCTACGTCTAAACTGCAGCCCCAGGTGTCACCCTAGGCCCGGAAATCGCTGACCAGCACTATCCCAGAAAATGAAAATCGCAAAACAGTGCCTTACTAAAAGATTTTTTTATCTTGCCAGTTCTGTTTTAAAAGAAGACTGTTGTGAAGTCTTTCATGGTCAAGATTTCTCATCTTTTTGCTTTTTGACATTTGGAGAACGGGAGAATTTCAGTAACTATTTTCTGCTATTGCCCACGCATGGAAGAGCAGATTTCCTGGCATTCTCGCTGTTGAAGAGCATCATGTATATCCTCACCACAACACACATTTCTGAAGAATGCTGGTGTTAACTCCACAGGAAGCTACTGTTCTCTTTTAGAGAACCATTTTCAGTTGAAGACATTTCTGCCCAACTGCTGAATTTACCTAAAGCTTGTACTAGTCGATTTGTCTGATTTTTCAGACATTGCTTGCTTAGAAAATGGTTTGTATGTTTTAGACTCTTCAGTGAGAGGAGCTATCTCCACTGTATTAAATATGAAATAGAAAATTAAGGTTTGGAAAAAGCAGCTTTTGTAAGTGACTTTGCGTGAAGCCTCTGACCATGTATTTCAATTCTCCATTGGTACTTAGGCATTTGCCAAAATCTTTCTCTCTCAACCAGCCATTTAATCTGGGTTCAGGTATTGGTCTGCCTGTGGTAGTCGTAGACCACCAGTTTACGTTCCTCAAATAATGAGTGGATACGCAGAACTACTGCTTTCTTAACCAATGTTTAACTGCCCTGTGGTACCATCTACAGCAAAGAGATTATTCAGTTGTGTTCTTTTTTTATTTTTTCTTCATGGTATTGAATTGTGATTGATGCAAATAAATTAAATTCCAGTAAGAAGAAAATTCCTTACAGGGTTGTTACTTATTCTTAAATGATTCAGTGTTTGTTCTGTGTCAGAACAAAGTCCTCTTTGTATTTTTGAGAAAATTTGTATAAATGCATAAACACCAGTCACTGTGAATAACTGAAGTGTACGGTCTACCTAGACACGCGTTTGTTGGCAGTGTTTTTCCCCTCTGGCATTTATAGGCTATTTTCCATGTGTTCTCATGATCACTGCATGTTAATTTGATATTGATATTGTGTAAACTGTTTCCTGAGTTCATACATACCAATTTAAAAAAGGAGAACCTTAAATAAAATGGGTCCTCAATGTTGAATAGTTGTTTGTTCTATAAATGTATTCTTTAACCTTCTTCCTGTCGAGTATAGTTCTTTTCCAGTTGCGTAGCTAGCCTATGGTGCAGAGGGGCAACTGGGACTGTAGGAGAGGCTTATGGACACATGCTCCCCTCATAATTTATTGGATCTCTTTATATCATAACAGCAAGCAAATCACATTTATTCAGTTCTCCGTGCTCCATGTTTCATATCTGCACCTTGAGCACACCACTGGGTCAAAGTTTTGAACTGAATATCTGACTTTCTAAAAATTTAGTTATCATTGACTTCTTTGGGCCAGGCAATTTCCACCATAATGGGTCTTCCGCTGTATTTTATGCAAAGCAGATTTTTTTGCTACTCCAGACTTCTTCACCAAACTTGGCACGTATTGTGCTTAGACTAAGCCTCACAAATGTTATCAGACAGATTTTTGATTTTGCAACCATTTGTCATCACAGCCAGTTGGAAATGGGTGGCAAGGCTACCAAAACAGGAAGTGAGATGATAACAGTTTGTTTTATTGAGGCCAAACTTGGCACATGGACTCTGGTCTTAGCAAACCTGAAAAATCCTGTGCCATCTGGCAGCTAGGGGGTGCAGTCATAGGCAAACTCAGTTGGTTTTCCCTAGAAACGTGAGTCTTGTGTGTGGTGGTATCCTAAGTTTGGAAGGTTGTACGGCCGTAAAGCAACGATTTCATTTATCCAAACTAGACTTGATATATGGATACAGGACCTCATTCTGAGGAAGCACAATAAATTGTAATTTGACCCCTTGGGTGTGTTGTAACAAGCGAAAATGTCTTTTGGCTCATAACTGTTGATGTCTGCCTTAAAATACTGATTCACCTATCAGGTTATCCCATAGGAAGTCCAAAGGTTGATGCATGGCAACTTAAGTAAACTGATGCGGACTTCGCATCTAAACATTCTGAAGGTTTGCCCAATTTTCACCCAAGTTGGTCCACATGATTTTCCGACTGAACTTTGAGAAGCTATGGGATAGCTTTTTGATTTTTGCAACCATTAGTTGATCACAGCCAGTCGAGATTTGGAGGCAAAGCCCCCAAACACTATGAGGTGATACCTAGTATTGAAACCAAACTTCGCAGACGGACTTGGCTCCCCATTCTGACGAAGCTTGAATAAGTCTGGATTAGTTGACCACCATGGGGCGCTGCAGTAAACAAAAAAAAATTGTTACACTGGTGAAAATAGTTTGGTTTAATGAGAAGTGTGTATTTCTGCATTACTTCCAACATTTTCTGATCTAGTTAGCCATGGATACTGCCCACCTGAGTCAGGGTCTGTTAGATTTAGTTAGGAGTTGAATTCTGCAGGAGGGTGGTTTTCATTGTAGGCATTGTAGACTGTTTTTTGTTTCTGTCATTGCGAAAATTAGAAAGCTTTTAGAGTATTTCGAATGTTAAATATGGTGATTAAACATAGTTATGATTCATCTGGGGGCTTTTTTTAGCTGGTATTTTGTACTGTCAGTGTTTCTGCATGTGCTACATGAGAATCTGTAAATGTATAAATATTAAACTTCTGAGAGCTGCTGATGTAAGCAACTGCTTCAGTCAGGTAAATGTTAACAGTGGCATCTCTGTGCTGTGATGCCCAGTTGTATATAAGAACACAGTGACCCTCTTTGTGCTGTTAGTGCTTGACAAGTGATGCGAGCAGTTTCTGTACAGTCCACACATTTGTCACATTCTCCTCTAAATGATGTTTCTTCAATGATGGTATCTGTTGGTTGCAACCTAAGGATTGTTTTAAAATTGGAAAAAGGTTGTTGCAGATTGGGACGACAGGGAATCTGCATTCACCAAGGCAGAGGTTAGATTCAGTGGAAATTCTCCTATACATTCATCCACTCCTCCAAACTTTTGACCTCTCACACATTTAACTGTTTCTTACATGTAGCGGATGTTTAACAGAATATAATCTATATAGATTTGTAAAATGATTGCATGGTTGTTATGTTTTCTTCTTTTTTTTTTCCCATAAACAGGCATTGTCTTTGTGTGTCATGCAGGAAAAAAAACATCAATTGTTTTTGTTGCACCCATGAAGGGAATGAAGCCACTGAGAATTGGAACTTTTTTCTTGATGTTGTAATGGAAAGTTATTTAAAATCTTTAATTTGTTGGAAACCCCCAGATAAACCATGGGAGTGTGAAGTGAGAGCCAGGCTTTAAATCTTTTGACTGAGCATCACTAATTGCACTGTTTCACTGTTCAGAAGCTTCTTCCCTCGCTCCTATAGCTTACTTCAGGCAGCATTCTGGCTTTTTAGTCACAGTTCTGTATATATTGTGCAGTATTTCAAGCAGTATGTCTCATGCTGGTTTCCATTTTGAAGGGCAGTTATGTATGAGCTCAACTGTTTGCAAAAAAAAAAAAAAAAATCTTAATTTTGATCTAAAATTGTGTTTTCCCCAGTTCCATATGTGCATGCTCCAGTGTATTGCTGACCTGTTGTCTCTATTTTTTCTACGCAGGACTGGAGATCGGCTGTCAGCAACCGCACCGTATCGTAGGCAGTGGAGTTTGTCAGTTTGTTAAAGGAACATTAAAGGAATGTCTTTTGTTAAGGTGACCTGGATTTTGTATTGGCACACCTTTTTATTTCAACTTTCAAAGGTGATGAAGTAGAAATTCAGAGATGACTCTTTTTTTCCCCCACAGTGACTGTGTTTTTTACTAAGCTATCATTGTGCTGGACTTTGAGTGCTTGCTTGTAGCACAACAGCAAATGTCTTGTTTGACTTGGAAGACTTCCAGTAATGCTATCAATTTCTCTCAGTGTTCTTGGTAAATGTGGCGTTAGATTCCAACTGGTGCTCTTTTAAGGCATCTTTGCTTTTTGCCCTCTAAATCTATCTGCTCTGAAATGTATTAAAATGTGCACATGACAAGGATTCCTCGGTTAATAATGGGAAAAAAAGCACTTTTTAAAAAAGCTTTAAAGTGGGGTGTAATATTTATAGAGTGACATGGATTCTGCCAAATGCCTCATTTTTCCAGACTGGTCTTCTATTTGACTACAACAATAGACAAAAGGCAGACAGCACCATGGAACAAGTCAGTTCCTATGGGCACTAAGCTTTCTTAGCCTGGCATATGAGGCAAGACTTTAGATCCCTGTTCTCTTTTCGAGCTTGCCAAGCTATGAAAGACTGATTGGCAGGCGGAGTAATGTTAAAATACATGGAAATGGAAAACCACATGGGAGCCTTTTAATGGGCTATAAAGATTACATTATGTACACTGCCGTTTAAATAGTTTGTGTGCTTGTATCGTTTAATAAGTCTGGCATGTTGAAGCTTGTTTCATCTGATTAAAATGAACTGATTAATGTCAGTGTTGCCTTCCCAAGTGAGTAACAACAACTTGATCAGTAACATTCCGATTCAAATATTCTTATGATGCAGGTTTTACTTCACAGGTTTGTTCAGTATTTTAGGCTGGCCATCAAACGGATGGTTCAGGAAGTCATGGGTTCAGTACTAGGTGTTGCCCTTGAGCAACGCTTCTTGAGGGAGACTGCCCCTGTGGTTGGTCAACTTAAGCTGCTTAACAAACGTGTCCTAATGAGTAACAATGTGTTTGAATTAGTTTCATGTGTGTGGGGCAAAAAAAAGTTGAGCAAGTGTACATGATTACAGAAGTGCAGAGACGCACTGTACCTAAATCTGAGCAATATCAAAAGCTTAATCAGCCTTAGGTGTAAGTTCAACTGCGATGTGTACTGCTATTGTGTAAGTTGCCACTGGGCTACAGCTGTCAGTAACGTACTATCATCCTCAGATGACTAAATGTCATGAGTCAACAAGAGAAAGAAAAAAGTTTTATTCTTAATGTAGCATAAAAAAACCTCTTAACGCACAATGGAGGATGCAGCAAAGTATTGAAATAATTCTGGAAAAATCTTGTGCATCTCAAATGAACTTTTAAGGCTATCTAACTGAACCTCAGAATGTGGGGAACGAGTGTAATCAGAACCAATCAAACCCATTCTTTGTACAGAAATGGCTGGAGTGGATGGAAAGAAGCAGTCTGAACTTCATAAGAAATGCTAAGATATAAAGTATACGGATTCCCAGACTGTGTGTGTGCAGGAATTCAATTCAGTTTTTCAAAATTGCAAAAAATTTGGGTAGCAAACCGAAGCCGAACCACTCTAGTGTTAAGAATAGCAACCATCAAGAACCATAATCAAAGTTCAAGAGGACAGCTGAATGGTCAAGCATTCCAACCAAGTGCAGTTTAAATGTTTTCAAGTGTTGAATGTGTAATCGGTTGTGTGTTTAGTAATCAGTTTCACTGTTTGTCCGTGTGGAAAAGTGTGAGGCTGGTATATATTGGTACACAATATATTGGGACCATTACACCAACACATTAAACCCACACTTTCATGACATTGTATTCAAATACATAGATTTTAGTATGGTCCCCTCTTTGCTTCTATAACAGCTTCCACTCTTCTTAGAAGGCTTTCCACAAGATTTTGGAATTTGTGTTTCTGTGGGAATTTGTGCCCTTTCATTCTGTAGAGCATTTATGACATCAGACACTGATGTTGGATGAGAGGGTCTGGCTCAAAGTCTCCGTTCCAGGTCACCCCAACCATGTTTATATGGCGCTTGCTGTGTGCACTAGGGTACAGTCATGCTGGAGCAGAAAAAGTTCGTCCCCAAACTGTGTCCAGTTGGAAGCATGGTGTGGTCCAAAATGTCTTGGCATGCTAAGGCATTAAGATTGCCCTTCACTTAAAGAGGCCTAGCCCAAACCGTGAAAAACAGGTGTGTCCCAATACTTTTGTTCATGTAGTATACCTTTAAAAAAGTGCCACTTGAAGAAACCAAGAGAACTGACTAGAACTGTCTGTTCACATTTTTATTTGTATACAGTGTGTGACAGTACAAAACCATTTTTTACTACAGGAAAGCTGTGGTGAACTTTACAAGCATTTGTGATACAAAATGGGTCACTCTGAAGTGCTCAGTGAATGTAGTACTGTGATAGGATGCCGCTTTTGCAATAAGACCGTTCGTGAAGATTCCACAGTCAACTGTTAGTGATATTACTAAAGATTGGAAGCATTTAGAAACAACAGCACCTCAGCCACAAAGCTGAAGACCTTGTGAAGTAACAGAGCAAGGACAAAGATTGCTAAAGAGTTCCAAACTTCCTCTGGCCTTAATGTAAAGCACAAAAACTGTGCTATCTAATTTAATGCAATGTCATCATGTGCTCGGCTAGAGAATGAGACTCCTGATCTCAGGGTCATTGGTCAGAGAGTTGCCCCTGTGACCAGAAGGTTGTGAGTTTGAATCCTAGGACTGCCAGTGGTACCACAAAGGTGTCCATAAGCAGGATACTGTCCCAACAAACTGCACCCCTGCCTCACTTGGTGAATCGTTTAAAAGCAGAGAAAGAATTTCACACAAAGAATTTGTGCTATGCTGTGGCGTGACTATAAGGTGCCACTTTACTAATTAAAGTCCCTGTTAATATAACGGTCGGGCTTCCCAATATTTTTGTTCATATGCTGTAGTAATGCAGAGTCCAGTCATCTTGTTCTAGTAAAGTTCTACTAAAGAAGAGAAGATGCTTGCAAAAGAATGGGGAGTTGTGAGGAACTCTAGCTCTGAGAACAGTCTCTCCAGACTGAGAAGCGGAAGGCGCGGGGGAGACCGAGGAGCGCGTCATTTCCACTCCGCGAGGGCTTTAAACTGGCGGCGCGCGGCCACAGCGGTGTTACGTCACCATTAGCGCGAGCCATAAAAACTAGAGGAGGAGGAGAAGAGGAGACTCACACACTCACACTCACTCTAAACCTGCAGAACCCACCGAGTCCTGCAGCACGGCGTGGACATGTACACCAAAGAGCTCCAGAAACCAAGGTGCTCCGTCTTCAACAGCATAAAGGTACACCATCACTGTCAGCTGATACTGCTGTAGCTGTAGTTTTAATTGTTATAATTTGCTAATTTTTATTATAATATTGTTATAATATTGTTTTGTATCCACACATTATTATATATTTGTTTGCTTTGTTGTATTGATGTGTTGAGCTGGTAATAATAATAGTAATATAATAGCAATAGTAATATAACAGTGTTGTAGTTACTCATTTTTATTGTTGTTACTGTTTATTATTTATATTAGTAGTAGTAGAAATAGTAGAAGTAGTTATAGTACTACTAGAATTTATAGCAGCAGTAGTAGAAGTAATAATAATAATAATAACAACACTGTTGCAGTTGTTCATTTTTATTGCTATTATTTTTTGTTATTATTACTGTTAGTATTATTATTAGTAATACTGGTAGCAGTATTGTTGCTGTTGTTATTATTATTATTATTATTATTATTATTAGTAGTAGTAGTAGTAGTAGTAGTAGTAGTAGTAATAGTGGTAGCAGTAGTAGTAAAAATAATAATAATAATAATAATACTAGTAATAATAATAATAATAATTATTATTAATAATAATAATAATAATAACAATAATAATAATAATAATAATAATAATAATAATAATAATAATAATAAGGGATGTCACCTCTCAAATTAATTTTACCTTTAGTCTCCAAAACAGAGGAGCCTGAGCCAGTTCAGCTGTGTCAAAACTGATCTTATCACCTGTTAATCGCTGTGTAATAGGTTCATTAATCTGATCTTGGCTCAGCGCCCTTTATCTAATCTGAAATCCAGCCATCGCTGCTCAGAGACCAGCTCATAAAGCCACGTCTAACCACAGTTAGAACAGGCTGTCTTTAATGTCATCACTTCTTTATTACACAGGCTGTTCAGACCTAGAGCCTTACACAGAATATGGCCGATAGTTGGCTGTCGATTGAACGTTAAAGCTTAAAGGCTTCTCTTCATTTCCTGTAAAGCTTTTGGATGATTTATGATTTAGACAGTGATTCAGACTGCAAACAAAAGTATCTTAATACCACAGTGTATTTTTTCTGATATTGTATTTGATTTGTGTTGATGATGCTACATTTTACTTTGGTCTTTTGGTGGACAAGTGCAGGCACAGGTTAAAGTGAAGACACTTTGCAAAATATTTCTTAACTAGCTTCATATTTTGAATATTTTTGGGCTACATGTTAGTTCCAAACCAGAAATTCATGGAATGTTCTTCTTCAACACGAATGTTTCAGTCACCCTGCACTCTGCTCGTGCATCTCTGGTGTGTTGTGAGATTGATGGCGTGTCCCGGTCTGGGACCACACTTGGGTGTTGCTCATTTAAACGAGTGTCACAAAAATGTATGAAATATCTCTTTTCCTTTCCTGCATTTCCCACATTTTTCCTGCATGATTGTGATATTATTCATGTTTCGGAATAATGGTCATATTACATGCTTTCTTCACCTTTCTTGTTAGCAGTACCAACTTATTATTGTCCAATGGACTTAGAATTTCAAGATAGCTCAGTTCTAACTTAGTTTGTACTTCGAACTTTAGCCAAGCCTTTTTTTCTGGCGCTGAGAGAAAGTGCACTTAAGTTCATGTTGAATTAAAAGTGAGTGTGCAAACACAGGTCCAGGTAGGGCTTAGTGCAGGTGAGCTATGCATTAAATGATTAATGATTATTATTGTGTAAATGCACTACATGCCAAATAAGGGTGCCAGAAAGGTTCTTTAAATTATGCCACTGCAGACGGACTTTGGGTTTCCTAAAGAACCTTTCAATGGATGTTTCTTTTTGTTTTTTCTTTACGTATAAGGGACCTCCACATGATGGAAGAACCCTTCAACCGGCAAAAAAACGTTATCATGAGGAGGTGCTTTGAGAATTTAAGGGTTCGTCCAGAAGCGTTTACATCATGTTTGGGTTCTTCAAATGTTAAGAAGAACAAAACTAGTCCTTCTAAGAAAAATGTTCCTCACATTCTAGTGCATCCACTGGCAGTCTGGTGGTTAGGGATCTGAATGGCGTGGGTTTGAATCCCACCCTTTAGCAAGGTACCTCCCCACACACGGCTCCCTGGATGCCACATGAGAATGGTTTAAATGCAGAATTTTGCATTTTCCACTCTATGTGCTGTGGGGTGTTCATGCATGACAGTAAGGGGTAATTTTATCACTCAAAGCACCTAGTCATCTGTACTGTAGTAGCCTAGTGAGCATCATATTTACTGAGGCTCAGTTGATTCTCCACCTTGTATCGGCTGCGAGGTGTTTTGCTTTCAGTATTAAATCACAGCCTGGACAAAGTGTCTCGACTGCTCTCCAAAACCAACACAGGATGCAGCCTTTTATCCAAATCCCCACTTAGCTCAAGTGCCGTTTTACCGCCGGGCTCTTTACTGAGCTGCGGTGGGTCTGCTTAGATCCAAATCACTGCTATGGGAGATTTTGCTGCATCTTGAGTCTGTATTACCCCCTGCACCCCCAGCTCTTATAACACTTCAAATACTTCCCGAAGAGGCTAGCGGTTAAAAGGTGTGCTCCCATGGATGCGTGTACCACTGTGTTTATGCACTGTAGCAGAGTAAGTCAAACACGTGTGTGTCAGCAATTACGTCTGTGTGTGTGGCAGTTGTAGGTAGTCAGTGTATACATGTTCAGTGGGGATGAGTCAGGGTGCAGTGACGTGTGGCAGAAGCAGAGGCAGAACAAACTGTTTAGTGTGCCAGTCCTGAAGAACGTTACTAAAGAACACCCTGTCCTGACTCATGATGTAGAGGCTGCAGTCTCGCTTGGTGATGGAGAATGTTAACAGCAACTTGCAGTGTAAGGTTGCAATAGCATGCACATCTATCTTAAAGCTGGACTTTGGCAATCAGAAGAGAATGTACTCCATGACCAGTCCTCAAAGCAGAAAAGGCACAACAGTTCCAAGTCTTGCTAAATCCACTGAAAGAAATGGCTTTATTTTGGGAGTTCAATGAAGAGATCATTACCTATGATTGAGCGCACATGGTCAAAAAAGGACTGATAAGGATTTTTCTTTGCATTTTAAGTTCTGTTGGACTTAAGGCGTGATTTCAACATCTCATTGTTTGGATTTTCTGCAGTTTGACATCGGTAAAACTACACCCTTTAAGTACAGAATGGGGCGTGTCAAGTATTTGGGTGACAGGTCAGCCTTGGGCTGCACCTACCAGTCCTACTCTCTGTAGAAGCCTGACCATCACTATGGAAATGTAGCCAGTCCTCTGTGTTATCTCCCTGAGTTCCACCAACTGAAGTTGTCCATTAAGTGGTTTGTGATTGCTGGCACTGGGCACATGCACCATTCATATCTGTAGAGGTCACTGGCAGCTGAATATTCGACAAACCTCTTAAACTGAGTGATTGCTTGTTAATGGCCTGGTCTGTGGTGCACAACTAGTATTTGAACCTGTGTCCTGGGTTTGGGAGCAATGTTCAATGATACATTTGTTTCTGCTTTCCCCCGGATTACAGCATGCAGGGATGCCTCCCGTTTATTCACCTCAGGAAACACATCTACTGCAGCCAAATGCAGAACAAGAGAAATCTAGGCAAGGTGGTGAATGGAGACTTTTATTTATAAAATGAAGCACTGCCCTTACATCTTCAGGAAATCCTAAAAGAGTCCTGCCCAAAGACTCCCTTTCCACAGCATGTGTTAGCAGTGAAGAGAAGCATCCGGGAACTAGTCAGCCCCTTCCCCTGATTCTTTCTTCTCAGTGGGGCTGTGGACACACCACAATGGCTGCAGAAGACGAGATATGTTTGCGCAATGCCTAAATGTTATTCTCACACTTCGGAATTGTTGTCAAAATGAGCGCATGCTTTTCAAGAGTGAGTGCTGCAAGAGGGAGAGCTAGTTTGGTTGGATGCTTTTCATGACATTTCAGAATCTCCTAATGGGAAACAAGTGTCTTTAACCAGCTCTGAATGTAATACTTCCACACTAAAGCTATTCTAGCAAGAAAGCCACTGTGGAATTTCTGGAAAGGAGAGATACACACATACACACTCCGAGCCATAGTTTAGAAATAAGAAATGTATTGAGCCCAGATTAAAACTGTCATTACTGCTTTTTGGGCTTCCTGGTAAGCTCTGTGCAGGCCTGCCAGGGCACAACTGCTTGAAAAGATGATGCAAGAAGGATGGACCGCTGAAAATGATTTGTGTGGAAGTATACTGTTCTGATTCTTCTCCAGGAGTCTGCAAGTTATTTGCACAAGCACTTCATTACAATAGAAAAGAATCCATGCGGTTTATGTTGGGCTGTGAGTTAGTCATTAACGTCACAGCGAGCGATAAATTCAGGTGTTGACACTTTTGGAGATCTGCTGTCTTCCTGAAAGAAAATTACTTGCTGATGAGCCTGCCGGCTGTACCTCGCAGATCTTGTTTTGACCTCTACTGTTCTGGTTTATTGAGTTTTCAATGCTTATGAAGACAGCTTATAGTGCGTCCTCAGCTGTCTACGTGGTCGTGTTGAATTATGGTTTGTGTTGAGAGACTGCCTGTAGTGTTGGTGTTAACCTCTAAAAGAGCCTTAGGGAGACCCATAAACGTAAGCTGTTTCTGCTTGAGCTTCGTCCTGCAATGCTGCACTTGAAAGGATCCAGGCTTGCTGTAGCACAGCCGGCCTAAATAAAGAGCATATCCCTGCACTGTGTATACACAGCGATTTGAATGGAAAACCGAATCAAATTGAGGTCTCTGCTGAAGCACAGAGACATAGAGTTGCCATTCATATGGCCAACAAAGACATTCACCAGAGCAGGCTGAGCACAGTCAGCCTATCAAAACAGCTCTGTAATTAAAGGCCTTCGCTGTAAAACAAGGACAAAATATTAGCAACTGTGCAAAAGCGGCCATTGTGTGCGCTAACAAACCATAAAGCCAAGCTTTAATTGGTGCCTTAGCTGTTCCAGGAGCCGATGGAAAGCTCAGTGCCTGCCCGGCCTTGGCTGGCAGCTGGCAGTGGAGGCAAAAATGATGGATTTGCATCTTGTGTTTGGGTAGAAAATCCAGCCTGAATCTCTACAAGTCCCAGTAGATTGCCTCATGCTCTTGCGTTTCTCCACAAGGGCCTACTAGGCTCATGTAAGAGTGGCTTGAGAATGAAACTCTCTCTCTCTCTCTCTCTCTCTCTCTCTCTCTCTCTCTCTCACTCTCTTTCTTTCTCGCTCTCTTTCTTTCTCTCTCTCTCTCTCTTTCTCTCGTTCTTTCTCTCTCTCTCTCTTTCTCTCTCTCTCTCTCTCTCTTTCTCTCTCTCTCTCTATTTCTCTCTTTCTCTCTCTCCATGGCTCAGGGTTCTGGGAACTGATCCAAATTATGGGCTTTGATCTTCACCACATCTCTGGCGTACGGCCCCCAGAGAGAGAAGCAAAAAAGTGAACAAACGTCTGTAACCCTCAAAGCAAACAAGCATTCATGGAGCACTGCCTGCACAGTTTAATACTCCTAACTGTGAAGTGCCGCTGTAACGATGCGCATTAAAGGGCCCATCTCCCACTTTTCCCTTGTATTTTACTTTTTTCCCCATTAAATCCTCTCATAACTGTAGTGTGGGTTCATGTCTCAAAACAGCCATAATTTATTTTTATGTAACAATTTTCCAACCTGTCTTTGTCCCTCATAATTAAGCTGCCTAATTTATTTCTGTGCCATTAAGGCTTTTATACATAAATGAGTTATCTTTTGACAGGCTGCCCTGTTTTGTGCCTGCTTCAAAAATCCTTATAATAAAAGCAAGTAAGGCTCTTCAACGGGTCGTGAATACAGCCAGTAAGGTCATTGGCACACCCCCTGCCCCCCTCACGGATGCTTTCCATACCCTCTTCACCTGTAGAGCCATCAGCATTGCTATGGGGCAGCTGGTAGCCTAGTGATTAAGGCATTCGCCCTGCGATCAGAAAGTCCGGGTTTGATTCCCAAGACTGCTAGTCACCTCTGAGGTACCCTGAGCAAGGTACTGTCCCCACACACTGCTCCCCGGGCGCCATATTCCTGGCTGCCCCCTGCTTCACTTGGTGATTGGGTTAAATGCAGAGGTTGAATTTCGTGCTGCTCACACTGTGTGCTGTGGTGTGTTCACGTATGACAGAATGGTGACTTTCACTTATTGACTCCTCACACCCATTATACTTCCATTTCAGCCTTCTGCCTTCAGGACCGCTCCACAAAACTCTTAAACAGCTTTATCCACCAGACAGTCAGGATGCTGGACTCTGTCCATTACCTTTCCACTCTGGCCCCTGCCCTTGAACAGTAATATACTCATTGACTGTTTACATCTCATACTTTTCTGCTGCTTTTGACTTATATCCTGCTTTATTGTCACTATTTGCACAACTGTCTTATCTGCTATTATCATTTGCACTACTGCCTTATTTGTTTGTCTTGTTATTTTGTCTGTTTATAGAATGTCTATTGTTAATTCAATCAAAAGCTTGTAATCTTGATTAAACTTTTCTCGTTATAATTAGAGGGTACGCACACCAGAGAGCGAGAAACGTATTGCATGTATGTCTTGCCCATAATATGTGAATTGACAATAATTCTCTTTGAAACTTTAATATTAGCATCAATGAGTAGGACCAACTGTTTTGGTCTGGATAGGTGTATGTAAATGTGTTGTGACCTAACAAACACAGTCAATTCAAACCAGAGCATTTCTGTGTCTTAATATCAGTTTATGAAGTGATGGAAGGAGAGTAAAGCTGTGTCCTTAAATCATTTTGAAATAAGAGCACATATTACATTAAACTCGATTTCTAAAAAGAGAAAAAATGTGATCGCTGGACCAGATGCAGCTACTAGATGGAATTCCTACAGCATTCCTTTGTCATCCTCATTTTATCAGGACTTGCTCAACTTTTCTAACCTTCAACATCGGAAAGTTTCCTGTGTTATCAGACAATCTCGCTCCAGTACATGAAGATGAAGAAACTGAAGATATAATCATTCTCTAGGCTTGGAGCCAGTTGTTTCTTCAATGCCTGGGCTAAGATAAAGCTGCTTCTCTGGATAATTCAAGGCTTAGAGGCCACTGCAACAACTTACCATTCTAGTCTTTGGCTTTGAAGTAGGCTGGAGCATTCTAAGAATGTTCTTGTTTGTGTCTAGTGGAGTGAGTGGAGTGCAAAATATTGTGTTGAACTCTCCAGGCATTTCACAGATATTGCTTACTGTACATGTTAGGATAGGCTTGAGTTGAGGTCTGTACAATTTGTATTTATATGTAGCTAAAATGGCATAGAAGGCCAGAACCTTTAGCTTCTCTTTGTCTGCTCTGTAATGATACAGTATTACTTTATATTTGTGCTTCTTAAGCCTATTCATTTCTCATGCAAAAACAATATTACAAACATCATATATTATATTAAAACCCCAAATGGCATTGCATAACTCTCCTCAGAAGCCTAATCACAGTATAATTGGTCTTAAATCCACAACCCACTGAGCTGTCTGACGCTGGAATGAAAGTCTGCTTGAATCTATTTGAGGGAAATAAATTATATTTATCATTTTACAACAGTTAGTTCAGATGGCACATCCTGATTGGTTAAAAATGTTATGTTCATTGCTTACTGAGTATCTGTTGTCTAGTAATAAAGTTACTAGGTATTTTGCCTACAACTCCTTTAGCAGTTTAGGGCATTTGTTTATATGTTCCTCACTATATTTGTGTTCTCATGGACTCATGAAACTCCATCAGACCCCTCCCAGTTTGTTCTGATGAATCAACGTCTTCATGTAATCCAACAAATTTCTAATTATTAACCATAAAAGGTGTTGGTGCATACATGGGTGGAGCTAAAATGGGTGCTGTACTCAGAATAAGGAGATATATTTAAATGTGATGTGGGGTCGCCTAGTGGGTAGGACACTTGCCCTTGGGCCAAGAGGTCATGGTTTCTAATCCTACCTTCAGCGTACCATTACTGGGTTCCTGAGCAAGACCTTAACCCAAACTTGCTGCAGGGAGCCTGCCCCCTGTAGTTAGGGAATGGAAGTAGCTTTGGATAAAAGTGTCGGCTAAATGTTGTAAATCAATTGCAATTCATTCTTTTTTCATTGGAATTTAATTTATTGAAATATACTTTCATTTAGTCTTGCCCCTTTTATATATAACAGGCCTACTTAAACACAATTCACATCGATCAACCCCAAGTGCAACTGAACAAATAACAAAAAATAACAATAGCAAGAAATAAACAAAATACCGTCTGATTCTGACAGTTTTGTGGCTTTTGTTGCTAAGGAAAAGGCTAATATTGTTTTGAGTTTGAAACTCTGCTTGTGACTTCTTTGCTATATATTTTTTCTTTACTTTATTATGCAGCAGAACTGCAGCATAAAATCAATAGAACACTCAAGGCCTAGTGTCATCACGAATAATATCGCTGATGTGATTTTATTCTAGTCACACATTGTTATATCTTTTATATCTGTTTGAAATAGCATGAAATAGCTTACACTCACACTGTGTGATCCATTGTTAATTCTGTATTTCTTCGTGTAGGAGAGTGATTGAGTAATTTAAGCAAGATTGCCCACTTTTATATGTTCATCTATAGCACTTTAAATCAAAATCACTCAGTTTAAAGCTTAGTAGCTATAAAAGGATTAACATCTGTATTGGCCGATGTTCAAGAACGCCCGTATCATTATCAAAATAAAAAGTCCATCTCTATTACTCTCCACATGCTTTATTCTTTGCCCTTATTTTAACTCTCCTCTTCCCAGGTTTTTGTTCTCTGTCAGGGTCTGCTGCAGTTCACCCAGTTGCTCCACAGTGCCTACTTCAAGAGCACCATCACCACCATTGAGAGGCGCTATGGCCTTGACAGTCTGTCCTCAGGAATCATCTCTTCCCTCCATGAGGTACAGTGCCCTCTACCAACCTTCACACACAGCATATAACAGCCCAGGATCCAAAGCCTAAACCCAAACCCTTTGCTTTCCTGAGTACCTGAGTTTCTGAGTGTAGCTTTAGAAAGGTGCCTTGAAAAAAAAACTCCTGGTCCAGATTTGGTCATTTTGTGAGGCTGAATGCTTGTTTCTGTGAATCTGTTTCCCACAGCTAGCCAAGTAAAGGCTTTTTGGTTTCACTTTTTTTCCCCTACTGTTTGTGGTTTATGAGAAACAGGGATGCATCGTCTTGCGACGTCAGCTTGACAGCGTCATATTGCTTGTAAGA
The DNA here is from genome assembly GCA_037974425.1 of Phenacogrammus interruptus. Classification (NCBI taxonomy): domain Eukaryota; kingdom Metazoa; phylum Chordata; class Actinopteri; order Characiformes; family Alestidae; genus Phenacogrammus; species Phenacogrammus interruptus. Next base: position 7,856,517 of record JBBPCW010000106.1, read on the forward strand.
GGAACTGAAGGAGATGTCATAACCAGCTGTGCTTTAAGAAACAGTACTAAGAACTTTTGTCATAACAATGAGTCACATACCCAACAACGGAAAAATACACCTGAATCTCAAACGGCACAGATGTTCAGTTTGATGCAACGGCTATGGTTAAGTCCTGTTATTTTGTTATTTATTTATTTAAGGCCCCTGAAACAGTGGCACAGTTGGCCCAGTTTGTTCATATTTGAAGCTGAAGTGGGTACGATGTTGACTGAACATTATTAATGATGTTATCATGTTGTTGCAATGATTTTTACCTGGGACAGAGTCATTATTTCCTCAATAACTTTAAAGGGCCTTAAAATGAATTTCCTTTGCCTTTTTTAGTAATAGAGATTTACTTAGTATGTTAACATAGTTCTAGTTTCAAAACATCTTGTTTACTCACAACCCTATACAGTCATGATACGGGAGCTAAACTGGAACTAAGGCCCTGATACGGGATGATACGGGAGCTAAACTGGGCCCTGGCTGCCCCTGCAAATGGAAGGGCATGGGTTTGAATCCCAGAACTGCCAGTTGCACTGCTGAGGTACTCTTGAGGTACCACTGAGGTGCTCTTCATCGCTGACTGCTTACTGACTCACTTGGTGAATGAGTTAAATGCAGAGAAAGAATTTCACACTGTTCATAAGGGGACACTTGACTTCATTTTACAACAGTCTAATCTAAATTCTTTGTTACTGTGAGTTTAAGAGATTATGTGACGTAGCAAGAAAACAGACACAAACTGTGCTCATGGTGAGTGTTTGTGTGTGTTTGTGTGTGTGTGTGTGTGTGTGTGTGTGTGTGTGTAGGTGGGGAATGCAGTGCCGATAGTGTTTGTTAGCTACCTGGGCAGCCATGTCCATCGTCCTCGCATCATCGGACTGGGTGGCCTGTTGATGTCCATCAGTGCTATAATCCTGTCCCTACCTCAGTTCGTGTGCCAGTCCTACAACCGCAACCCCGGCCAAAAAGGTAAGGACCTGTACCACTCTAGCCGTGGCCATATAGGACTGTGAAATGACAGTTTAGCAAGTTAGTGATCGAATACACATCATCTTTAAAGAGCTGCTGTAACCTAAAGCTAGCAGCAGTGCCGTGTGTATTTTCTTTTATTTATTATTGACACAGGATTTTAAAAAGCTTTCTAGAAAAGCTACTTTGTTTATATAGCTACTTTTATACCTGCATGCAAAAGTTTAGACACTCTGGGTCAAATTACATGTTTTGTTGATTTTCTAAGAGAAAAATTGTACATGTCATGTACAGAGAACACACTTTTGCACATTGTAATACACAATTGCTGTTTATTTGCTGAATATACATAAGAATATTTAAACACCAAAAACTATTTCAACATAATGTGGCCTGAGTTTAGACTTTATGTTGGGTTTTTCCTGCATGTTAAATTCTAAATAAATACATTTGCAATAAAGACTTTATGCACAAAATTGCTTGGGAAAAAGGCTGTATTTAAGTTATTTAACTGCCATATTTACTTACATTTTAAATGAATGTGGAGCATTTCTGTTTGTTTTTAAAAACAATGTAAAATACCAGAAAAATAAGGAAAAACCACGATGCAGTGTTTCACCTCATGTTCTGCCAAGCCTGCGTGTATGAGGGTGCACATACAAGTGTTTAACGTTGTTTAGGACAATGTGTGCACAGAACAGGCTTTGGGCCTTGAACCCATGAAAATAATTACATCGGTTTGGTTTGAAAAGGCTCAGAGTGGTCTGTTTAAAGAAAATTAGACATAACAAGGTGGGGGTTTAAAATAACATTAACTGGTGATAAAAATCATTGTAAACAGGACAAGGTCTTAAGATTTGTCCTGTACAATAGCGAGAGGAAGTTGCTTTAGGGCCTCTGCACCATAGTCAGGTCCGTCTTCAGGTCAGTCTGGAGACATGAGAAACGACCTCAGCAGACAGGAGGAGACTTAGAGGGGGTTAGAATGAGACTAAAAAACAAATGAGATTGAAAATGAAGCAGACAGAAATATGAAGCAGTGTCTGGGTGCTGAGATGTGAAGACAACAGAAGAAAAAAAGAGGAGAGGACGAAGTGTATAGGGAGGCGGTGAGGAGGTGATAGGATATGTTGTACAGCGGAGTGCTCGGAGGCAGTGTGTCTACACCCTGAGGGTGTTGTGTCCAAACTGGCACTGGCTGGAACACATTAATCTGCACAGTGGAGGAAAGAACAGCTGATTAGAGTTATCTTCTTGGCATTTTGTGAAGCATCTCCCCCCACCCTTCCTCTTCCTCCCCTTACTCTCTCCACACTGTGACCTGCCAGTACCTGTGGGAGTATCAGTATCAGTCTCGTGTCAGAAAGCACGTCAGAACACTTATGCTCGTCATTAGCCCTTTAGTTATTTAGTCAGTGGTTCTGAAGCCCTTACATAACAATGTAGGGCTTAACCTCTGAAACGACTGGCTTATTGTCACCATAAAATGAAAAGAATAGTCCACCCTTTTCCAACCTAATCTGCTGCATCTGTCTCATAACCTAACTGGCTTCCAGGAAATTGGCTTCTATTATAAATATGTTTTGAACAGATTTTGACATTTCGGTGAAGACTTTGTTACTGTGAAACTAATATCTACTTACACGAGAGTCAGGATTTAAAGGATTAAGGGTATAAATCAAATGCTAGTACTTTTTGAAGTTCATTTCACTGTGGGTTGTAGGCAAATAGCTCTTTAAAATAAAATGTAATTTCTGGAATGTACACATGGGCCAGTAAAGCTGGTTATCCAGAAATGTTCACACATGTGATATTTAATGTATCAAAGTCAAAGTCAAAGTCAACTTTATTGTCAAATCTGCCATACGTACCAGACATACAGAGAATTGAAATTACGTTACTCTCAAACCCCAGTGCACACATGTAACATTAAATACAAAAGGTGCAATTTTAACAATACAGACATGTAACATTAAATCGTCATTATAGTCAAGCAAGTATCCTCAAAAATACCGTAGATATGTGGAGGAGCTGGTGGCCTCGTGGTTAGGGAGTTGTCCCTGTGATGGGAAGGTTGTGGGTTCCAATCCCAGGACTGCCAGTGATACAACTGAGGTACCCTTGAGCAAGTTCCCCATACACTGCTTCCTGGGCACCACTGCTTTACTCAGGTGAATGGATTCAATGCAGAGTCTAACACAGTTTAGAGACAAGTTCCCAACATCAAACACACTCACTAAACTTGACAAGAACTGTGTTGGACCTTGGCACCTCCAGGACCAAATATGGACACCATTGCACTGTCACACTGTAATTGCACACTACAGTTCAAACGTTTTAGAACACTCTGTTTTTTGGGGGGTTTTTTGGTATTAAAGTTCAAGCGCTTCATTATTCATTCTGCATAAAGTTCTTCCCAACTGTGTTGCAGAAGTTCCCATAAGGGTGCGGCACTTTGCTTTCACCTTTCTGTACAGTTCTTCCTATAGCAGCTAGATGAAGTTTAAAGTCTGGAGACTTCTGGCCACTCCATGTTTTCCAGCTTGCCATCTAGTTCTGGCACATACCAGAGGAACTGCATGGTGCTACAGAATTGTTTCCCACTTCTGGGTAACCTTACCATTTTTAAACTTCTGGGGTGTTGTAAAACTTTTGGCCGGTAGTGTATATGATGTTTGATAGTGAGTTATAGTATATTATTGCTTTCAATAATATCATAAACAGTTATATGAAGTCTAGGTAATAATTTTGATGTACTCCATTATGCCTAGAAGAGTATATGGACTGACTTTTCTGTGTGTGTGTGTGTGTGTGTGTGTGTGTGTGTGTGTGTGTGTGTGTGTGTGTGTGTGTGTGTGTGTG
>JBBPCW010000106.1:7868686-7882375 GCA_037974425.1 Phenacogrammus interruptus
ATCTATCTATCTATCTATCTATCTATCTATCTATCTATCTGTCTGTCTGTCTGTCTGTCTGTCTGTCTGTCTGTCTAGCCGTCTGTCTGTCTATCCGTCTAGCCGTCTTTCTATCTGTCTGTCTATCCGTCTAGCCGTCTTTCTGTCTGACTCAATTTTACACAATTGAAAAAAAAAGTCCTGTACGTTAGTCCTGTTTTTTAGTCACATTTTTGAATGCTGCGCCATGTACACCATGTTTGGAGACTAAACATACCTTTCTTGTGCTGATGCCTTACAGGCCCCTTCTGACATGCAAGTCCAACTGCTCCTGTCCTGAGAGTGTCTTTAATCCAGTGTGTGGAGCAGACAACGTTGAGTACATCTCGCCCTGCCATGCAGGCTGCACTAGCTTCACCAAGGACCCCAAAAACCGAGTTCAGGTGAAGGGTCTGTGTACTATGAGCCTATGTATAGATTCTGAAAAAAACTTCTGCTGCTACATTACTTAAGCTGTAAAGCTTTCTTAGCTTGGACGCTGGCCTGAGGTATAAGTTATGACTATAGATTTAGATCGTCAGTGGAGTCGACTGGTAACTTGTAAAGGTCAGCAAGACTGAAGGGAACAAGTGACAAAGCTTGCTTGGCTAATCGATGGCCAAGTCCAATTGATCCCCAATTAACAATGTACACAAGAGGAAACACTTTAACTGGAGCAAATATGCTTAACATGTGTCCAATCTTGTAAATAAATTAGTGAAGTAACTGCCATACAGGATTTTGTTGTAGCTTGTAGGACACCCAGTGCCCAGATGAGAAACAGAGCAAACAAATTGGACACACTGGAAGTTGGACATATTGGTTTTTCTCTCATTTATCACAACAGCCAATTTACTTTGCTAGTCCAAAGATATTACTAGGAAGAGAACTGGGAGAATATTGTCATCCTATTCTGGACTTATTACCTAGACTGCAGGCTGGAAGAAAGACATTTTTCCAGTTTCACTTCATCATTCCATGCATGCTTGTAACTGTTAAATATTATATTTATGTTTGTATCAACCAAGAAGAAGCAGTAGTTAGTAATAGAGGAGTTCCTCAGTACTTAAGCCATTGGTCATTAGGCTGACTGTAACAGTGCCCTCTATCGGTCCACACAGGCCTTTCATAACTGCAGCTGTGTGGCAGTGGGTGCTGGAATGGCCAGTGCCAGGCCTGGCCCATGCGCCAATGGGTGCTCACACCTACTCCTGCCAGTCATCTTCCTCATCTCTGCAGCAGCCCTAACAGCCAGTCTCACACACAACCCTATCTACATGATGGTGCTCAGGTATGTGGCTCTCTGACTCTCTCTCTCTCTTTCTCTCTCTCTCTCTCTCTCTCTATCACTCTCTCTCTCTGTCTCTCTCTCTCTCTTTCACTCCCTCTCCCTCTCTCTTTCACTCCCTCTCCCTCTCTCTCTCTCTCTCTCTTTCTCTCTCTCTCTCTCTCTCTCTCTCTCTTTCACTCCCTCTCCCTCTCTCTCTCTCTCTCTCTCTCTCTTTCTCTCTCTCTCTCTCTCTCTCTATCACTCTCTCTCTTTCACTCCCTCTCCCTCTCTCTCTCTCTCTCTCTCTCTCTTTCACTCCCTCTCCCCCTCTCTCTCTCTCTCTCTCTCTCTTTTCTACAAAGGTCACATTTAAATATGGCAGAGTTCTACAATTTGTGAAGCACAGTCTGTTTATTTGCTACGTTGAACACTCTGGGAAAGATAAAGCAGAAAATATTAAAGGTGTCAGAACTTGTACATTTTATGTTTTTCATTTTTGTTCAGCAAATAAAGGGTAATTGGGCATTAAAATGTGAAGTACTGTCTCTATACATATTGTGTACATATCTGAGCTTAGAGATCATGTTATTTGACTATGATATCCGAACGCTTACATTTGGCTGTACACATGACTTATTGTTTATTACTCCATATGGAACTAAGAATGCAAAATATCAGCACTTTTGCACAAATGTGTAACTGAGTCACTGCATCATGAATGAAAAGATTTTTTGTACTGAAAACATGCCTCTGAATTTAATTTATTATAGAACAGTGCCTCAGGAGGAGAAGTCTTTTGCCATAGGTGTTCAGTTCCTGCTCATGAGAGTTCTTGGTAAGTAGAAATCCCACTAAATGAGTTTGACAGATCTGAGGATATACAGAATATCTCAAAGGTATTTTATGGAGGAGAAGAGTGCATTAAATAGGGATGACATCGTTCAGTAGATGCAGTATGACTCACTTTGAGAGAAGAATCTTCTTCCCTCTAGGTGCCATTCTCCATTAAGATTAATGTATTAGTTTTCATAAGCATTGTTCTGAAACAAGGTCATCAATCACATTTGCACAGAGAGAGTGCAGCTCGCGCTGTTCGTTAGACAGTGTAAACAGTTCTGTGCGGAAAAAAAGCTAAGGTGCACAACTGTGTCAACTCTAAGTTAGATGTTATAGCTCCCCCTAGTGGCTAGTCAGTGCTCTGGCTCTGAGTAAATATAAAAGAGTGATGTGTAAATGTGTTCGGATGGAGAATGTCCTGTTTTTCTTATTTACAATCTAGGGTCCACCCTTACAAATTACTTAGGTGTTTATATAATATATATTTTAGTGTTAATGGAGCTTGAAAACTAAACATGGATTTATAAATATCCTAACATAAATCGCATTTGTAAGTAAAGTCTTAACCCAAGAAAAAGTTGTCTCAGTTTCAAGCCTAATCTAAGGAATAAGGACACTTTTCAAGTGTAAATAAAATCTCACTTTTTCTCTGTGTGTCCAGCATGGCTGCCTGCCCCAGCCCTGTTCGGGATGACCATTGACTCAACCTGCATTTGGTGGAAAAGCATCTGCGGGAAAAAGCGGGGCTGTGGTTACTATGACAACAACCTCCTTAGAAACAGGTATGGGAATGTTCTCACTTGACCTAAATGCATATGAGGGTTTGCTAGGGTTGCAAATGTTAAGGTGATGGGTGCTGCACATGTCTGAGATCAAACGGATTGCGGCGAGCATATTTGTGCCTTGAAACTGAAAAAAAAAGAAAATATAAGGAGTTTACTCTGATAGCAGCTGAGTGATAAAAATGAAAAGAAGATACTATTAATGATGGTGACCATGCTGATGGCTGTTTGTCTGCAGGTATCTTGGCCTCCAGGTAGGGTTTAAGCTCATGGGCATTGCCCTGCTGGGTGTGACTGGCTGGAAGGTTGGAAGAACTCGGCAGTACAGTCTGGAGAAGAGGCCTGAGGGACAGCTGTGATGGTCCAGTCCCCTGTCAGCACACACACACTGCTGGAGACACAAGTCTCTGAGGGACAGACACCTCTTATCAGAAACCATCTCTATTCAAGGCCCTGCTGAAAGGGCACTCCCCGCATGGATGGATGGTTATATGGGCGGATGTTATTTTTACTTTCCATTTTGCACTGACTAGCAGCCATAGCCTGTACAAATCCTCCCTATGGATGAACCATACCGGACCTGGGGACTTAGAGCCAGTTCTCGACCCATTCACTGGTGTGTGAAATGATAGGTAAAGATCAGTGAGTGTTATATTGTTGGTTATTGTTGGTGGGAACCCACACACTTGCCAAAAAGCAAAATAACATGTGGCCTGTACCTCACTTCACCTGAAATAGTACTGTGTGCATTTTAGTGGGTTCTGATTAGATGGAAATCTGTATTTTGTCTTCTCCCATAGATAGATATATGAAGAACAACCAGTGAAAATGCACATGCATTTATTGTCATTACAAATCTAAGCGTTGCTGTAATACTGTCAACATATTTTATAATAATGGGTGTCATATTTGTAAATATATATATTTTTGTACATTATATAAATATTTTATTACATAACCTTAATTTAGGACACAAACTGTAGTAATCAAGCCTTACATGATCACAAGTAAACTTTTTCTTGTCTGTCCTTTGCTGGTGTTTGGAAGCCATACTATTCCACAATTAGCCTTTCACAGTCATATCATGCAATATATTAAGTTTATTTAGGAGCACCTAAATTATTTTTTTAAATAATAAAATTGATTTATAGACTTGAGTCCACTTGAGTCCAGTTTATTTTTTCATATTCTGTTCACAATGCCAAATTTATTACAGTTTATATGCCTGAAACCATGCATATCACACAAAAGAGTTTTTTATCTGTATATAATATGCAGCATAAATGGAGTTTGTCGCACTTTGTTCATTAAAAAATAAAGCCTCACTGTTGTGCTTCTTTTCTGGCCGCTCCGTTCAGCATGACGTCATGTGTGGGACCGGGGGGTGGGGAGTGGGGGCGGGGGGGGGTGGGGTGTTGCGGGCTCAGAGGAGTTAAGTTTATTGTTCCCCACCCATATTCGTGCGAGCTCTCCTTACTCACTGTGATTGGTTAATCTGGCGTTCTGGAACCCAAAAGATCCGCCTTCCGCGCTGGGATTGGCTCGTGTGCAGTTCTAGAACTTTTGTTAATAGAATAGATTTATTGGTAATAGAATTTAGATCCTGGAAAGCAGGTTCATTCACAGCAGCATCAGAAGAGATGTGAGAGGCCAGCTGTTCTGATAAATGCTTATTCTTCCAGACAAAGCTTTGCTATTCATCCATAAAAACCCACCTCAGTCCTAATGGAGAGCAGACATGGTGATCAATAGCAAAACATTCTGTAGATGCAGCTCAACCTTGCAGTTATTTCATTCTACATCAGTGGTTCATCGTCTTCACAGAATGCAAAGGTTTTACTGACTGATGCAGTAGGGAGGTGAAACATATATCAATCAACATAAGAGCTAAATAACGTAACCCTAAAAAATTAGGGTCTTGAGGACAGTCCAGTATAATGCCATAAGGGGTCAGCTTTTAATTCCAGCAGATCAAGATCTTACCTTTTTAAGTAACTGATCAATTAAGGAAGATCGAAAAGAGAAAAGAAAAGAAAAAGAAACAAAAATCATAGGTAACTCCTAGCCAATCCATGCACAGGGGGCGGGGCTTGGCTGAAAACGGGCGTGAAAACAATGACAGACGGACAGACGGAGCAGGGGCGGTGCACTGCGCATGCGCAAGAACTCTGACAGTCTCCAACAGTGCGAGCAGTCGCAGCAGAGGTGACTGAGCAGAGCTGCTTTAGTCTACTACACACCCTGAAACACTGGACACTCTGTCTCCCAGCCCTGACACACCACAACACCCAAACATGTCCGTGGCTAATGACTTTGGGAACCCTTTAAGGAAATTCAAGCTCGTCTTTCTTGGGGAGCAAAGCGGTGAGTCTCACTCTCTCTCTCTCTCTCTCTCTCTCTCTCTCTCTCTCTCTCTCTCTCTGTCTCTCTCTCTCTCTCTCTCTGTCTCTCTAAGTTACTGTTTTATCTCAGGAGGGGTTTGCACTAGACTACGCCTTCTGAAATGTCTGTCCATTTAAAATACATCATCTCTGAGATGCTGCCTTTAACATGACTACAAGTTTAATTCCAGCAGAGTTTCTGAGGGAGAAATTTAGATTTAACATACTTTGTTTTTTAAAAACATGCATGTGCGACCTAAAGTCTTTATTCGTGTAGTCCATTATGTTTCTGCTTATTACTGAAGTTGAGACGGAACGGTCGTGTCTATTGAGACGTGTGGCTTTTCCTTAGTTTCCTTTGCTTCAATGGTTCTGCGAAGACGTTTACATGAATCATTTGCCTCATAGCTGCTGTACTTGCTGGAGAATGGATGTAGAAATTAATAAATAATTGCCAGGCGGAGAGAGACACACCCAGAGTGGGACTGATGCTAGGAGAACTTGTGTAGCTGCATCCTTAGTATGTGATGGTGCATGCTTCTGTGCTGCTGATGCTGAGAGGGCAGTTGTGCATTTTGACACATGACCAGCAAAACTTTGACAGTGGATTTGGATAAATAACTATTTATTGGCTCAGTGCTGTTTGGCCTCAGCACAGTAGGCCACTTCTATTCTGTTGTTAAAACCAGTGCACTGAGTGAATCAGCTCTACAGTGTCTCTGCTGTTTTCTCATCAGTGGAGCTGAAGTGAGGGGTCGGTTCTCCTCAACAGACAGCGATTTCCACGCATAGGAATATTTTTTCACAAGCCGCTCCACTCAATGGGAGTAGAAACTCTAATTTTTTCATCTAATCTGTCGTGAACATTTGAAGAGCAAAAAGGAATGACATTAATGGTCTGATCAGAATTGGTTTTCTCCTGTTTGTCACATGACTAACCATTCTGCCCATTAAATCAGCCCCAGTCATTTATCCCCTAATCCCTCGGTCACTCTAGCGCTTCTGAAATTTCCCCTGGTGACGAATTCCTCGCCTTGTTCTGTTGCTGATGCTTGTTTTTCATGCCTGGGTGTTGAGGAGGTCAACACCCTCCTCAAAAAATCCTCTTTTTAAAAAATCCTGTCATTGTATGGAATGAAATAAAAAATGGCAATGGTTTAATGTTTGCTGTAAGTCATAGTGGATATTAGGGCTGCACAATATATCGCAAATTCACCGCCATCGCGATATCAACATGCGCAATATACATATCGTGAAAAAATATACATATCGCAAATAACTGACTGGACTGCAATAAATGGTGTTTTTCCAAAGATCTTCACCCAGTGTCACAGAGAAGAGGGCAAAAAAATCTTTTCTGGCTAAGAACTTACTATAATAATTTAAATTATGTTTACATTCATTTAAGATTTTAAATTATTTAAAAAATATTTTCAGATTTTTTTCAACAATGTTCGCTGGTTCAAATGTTTTATGGGAGGCATTTAATCCTCTGTTTAAGTAAATTCTTTGGAATGTTGGAATGGAAATATTGCATTTAAATTTTTTTTACTGCATAGACTAGTCAGCGTCTGTAGTCTTTATTACCACAAACCCAAAGCAGAAAAACATTAACACTATAAAGTCTAAGTTTTTACTCACTTATTGCATGTGATATCACCTTCGCAACTCTCAACAACATTATCGCATATCGCATGTTTTCCTAATATCGTGTAGCCACAGTGGATATAGGATTGGAAATAAAGTATATTTCTGAGAGTATCCAGACACTCTGTCCATTTTCAGATGCACCTATTACTGATGCATAAACACACAAAGCTTGTATTAATCTTCATAGAAATCCATTGTCAATACATTAGGAAGCTCCAGGACTGCTGCAGATTTGCCTAAGGGCACAATCAAGAATCTGATTAAATGTGATTAGAGATAGAGAATCTGATTAAATCCACCTGTCTTTCATAGAAGGTTCCAATAATAATTGTATTCAGAACAGAATTCCTACGCTGAAACATGGTTGTGTAGACTGCTGATCTTCTACGATAAAGTCTGCTTGCTTGTTACATAGAGTCCTCCGAGGTTTAGTGAGGTTTTGGTTAAACCACATATAATACAGTGAATGTTCCTTGACTAAATGATGATACTAGTCTCACTGAGGATCAGTGGTTTATAATGAACATCCTAGTGTGAAAAGAGACAAATCTTTTATCTTGGGAAGTGGTACAAACATATGTTGTGATGGCAGGAAACATAGAACGGCATGTTGCTCTGCATCACAGCAAAAAACAAAACTGTTTTCGATTCCTTAAAGGATGATCTCCTGTTTCAACCTGTTACCTCAATTGATTTCCTGCTATTAGGCTTGATGCTTAGTCAATAGACTCTGCTATAGCTCTGTTTGCAATGTCAGTGGAAGCAGCAGTGTCACATGATGCACTGTGTTCTCCTTTTTTGCTTCTTGAGGAGCCATTTGGAGAGCACAGTTTGAGACATTGTATTGATTTGGTTGCCGAGAATTTTTTCCTTTGTCCCTATCTGCATACATACCAAAGTGCACATCTCAAATAGGATAAGAAAATCCTGTGTCCTTTAATGGATAGTGAAATGGATAATGAAATAATGTGTGGACATCTTATTGGCCTTTGTTTCCTCTGTGTAGAGTTTGATGTATGTATGCACATATATATTCCCAGCTTAGTGCTTGCATAAGTGCTTTGACACAGACAGGCTTTAGACTGCTAATGTCAGCGGTGCCGATGATCACTCCACTCTAATACTTCATAACTATTAGCAGTAATGCATGTACATGTAAAGTAGCACTTTTGTTTAGCCAGTCTGTATTGACATTTGGTTGAGAATATATGGTCTATTAATGGGAGAAATAGTAAAGAAAAATGTAGAGCTACATAAAAATGGAGGGAGATGGATAGTTTTCAGAGGGATGGATAAATATACACACAAACCTACCATTAGGCAGGTGTCTACATACATTTAGTGTATCATTAATACTATTATACTGTGATGTGAGTACAGAAAATACTGAAATTTACGAATACCACTCCTCATAGACAGGGCCTAAGACAATGGAGTATAAGAGATTGAAAAGAGGAGAGGGATTTGAGTGAAATGGAATGGATCCAGAAGGCAGAGAGGAAAGTGTCTCTTAGTATTAATGGGATGGGATCGGATGGGATGGGAAGAGGCTTGGGCATGGGGAAGCTGTCCAAGGTGCTGAACCCCTCCCCAAGCATCTCTATCGTTGAGAAAAGGAGACTCATCTGAATTAAGCATTTGCACAGAGGGGTAAGGAGAAGGAGGCCATGTGCTGGGCCTTAGTTAGTCTGGAAGAGATAACATTACTGTGAGCTGTTATCACACTAAGGCACACCTCACTGCCTCAGGGATCTTTCTGTTCCTCCATTTGCTTTCAGAAGAGCTGAGGCTGAGCAGAAGTGCTGGTGATGAACTTCGGCTCAATTTTGATGAGTGTGGGTCACGGCTGGTGCGTAGACCATAATGACAACTAGCCAGGCAGCTGTGAATCCCACCTGATGAGGTGCCACCATTTATTACAGCGGGTGCTGAGGCTGTCAGAAACGGGAGCACACAGAGGAGCAGCTCAGGGAAAAACAAAGCAAACACAGCAAACTCACAAACATGTTCCAGTCCAGGAACATTTGACATGTCTGGTTCAGTCAGTAGATAGAGGATGAGTCTTCGTCTGAAATATTTATGTTGTGCTTGTGTAGTCAGGAATCACTTCATCCTGACACAGTACTGTCCTGAAGATTTGAAAACCTCTTCTGTTTATCTAGCAGATATGCCAGTACTGGTACTACACAATAATAAATAATGCTGTTTGGCCATTCGCTGGGTGTTTCATATAATTTCTGTTTAAATATACATAGTACAGGGCTCCAGACAAAAAAGAAAACATTAGGAGCCATTGGCTCCTAGACGGAAAATAGTTGGGAGCCGAATTATTTTTAGGAGCCATAATTTCGGTTAAATGTATATATATATATAATGGGTAATAATCTTAGCTAGTGGGTATAATTGCAGATGGCTAAATTGATTAATAAAGCAGGGAACAATTAATTAATTAATTATCCCTCCCATTATACATGGTGTGTAGGAACTACTGTAAAACTGACAAAGACTAAGGTCCTGATTTTCTGAGACTAAGACAGTATGGGCAGCCTTGTGTGGCAGTTTTTGCTTTTTATTGTACCTTTTAAAAATTTGCGTTATGGTCTCAAAGGTTTGTTGTTAAGAGAGCTTTTATTAACAGAGGCACAGGTGTGCACTGAAAAAAAAATCACCTTCAGAATTCTATTGTTTAAACTCAGTATCAGATATACATAACACAAAATATACAATGCTGTGGCCACCAAATGCAAATGCAAAAATTGTGCTTTCAAAGGTAAAGTAAACAAAACCACTGCAGAATGTTTTAATGTGAAAGAACTTCATTTTTCAGTTAATCTTCATTTTCTGTTTTGTCTTGTTGAAGCTTGTTGAAGACCTTTTTTGCACTGTCTTCACTCATACACGTCCCCTCTTTCTGGATCATTTTTCTTTCTTGTGGTAAAAATTTACATAATTTACAGTGCTGTGTAAATCACAAACAACAAAATCTATGTCAGATTTTTACTCTGGAAGGGTTCATTCACTCTATTAATACAAAATTAAATATCACCTGAGACTGTGACTCATTCATTACTGAGGTGCTTATTATAGCAACTTGTAACATCCAAGTGATACGACATGATAGCTACAGTTTTAGGGAAAAACCAGAATCTCTGAGAAGGATAAGGGATCACACACTCTTAAAAAAACTAAATCACCTTCTTCACTGCACATCAAGCTAACTGGTTTCCACCTGTGATCAACTATAATCATTTTGATTAGCATTAGCACCATAAAAACTGCTATACTTAGAGGTGCTGGTGGCCTAAAGGTAGGATACTTGCCTCTGGACCAAGAGGTCATGGGTTCGAATCCTACCTTCAGCAAATCCACCACTGGGTCCCTGAGCAAGACCCTTAACCCCAAGTTGCTGCAGGGAGACTGTCCCCTGTAGCTAAGGAATGGAAGTTGCTTTGGATAAAAGCATCTGATAAATGCTGTAAATGTAAATGTACAGTGATTGATAGTACAATTGAAAGCAAACAAACAGAGTGAGGAAAAAAATGACACATTGGAAAGGAATGCCACTACAGCTCACCATTCAAAGAACATTATACCTTCAGTAAAGCATGGTGGTGGCAGCATCCTGCTTTGTTGGCATTTCTCTGCAGCGGGGACTGGGGCACTTGTTAGGATAGAAGAAAAAATATATGAGGAAAAATACCATAATATTCTTAAAGAAAACCTGCTGCCTTCTGCCAGAATATTGTCAATGGGAACGAAGGTTTGCCTTCGGGCTGAAGGAGATAAAGGTGAATGACCTTGTGAGGTCTAGTTAGAGCCCAAACCCTATTGAAAATCTGTGGAAACTGTCCATCAACGGCCACCATTCAATTTGACTGAGCTTGAACAACTATGTAAAGAAGAGCGGAAAAACATTACAGTCTAGATGTGCAAAGTTAGTTGAGACTGAAGGCTGTAATTAAAGAAAAAGACAGTTCCACAAAGGACTGACACAGGATGTGATCCATTGTCCATTTCAGTGATTCTGTTGTTTTTTTTTTAATTCTGAACTGGTGTTATTGTATCTTTTGCATGGATATTATAAGTTACACTCAGTATAGCTGGAAAAATACCCACTGTAGAAAGAACCCTGTCCCACTGTACTGTCTGTGATGCCACAATATATCATGAAAAACTGTATTTTACTGTAATATATTTGTAGTCAGTGTTCCAGCATAATGTAAACATTCTGCTCTTCGAGAACACATTAAATGAATCATCAAATATTGGTTTGAAATATTGGTCGAATGAAACATTTTCTGAGGCCAGTATTTTTTAAAACAAATGTCTGCTAACCAATCTGATTCCAATGTCTTGCATTCCTAATTACTGTATGTGGAGAGCAGTTTAGCACTGACGCTAAATAACAAACTGAGGGAGACAAGCAGAGTGAGTCGTCTAGACCTCTGTCCTCTTCATGCTAGTTCTTTGGCTGACCGCAGCTTTGTGGCATGGATGCAGAGAGAATTAGCATATTTGGCTAAATTCATGATTTTTAGAGCTGGCTGGACAATTCATACGAGGATTTTTTTTCTGTTGTTCAGCAGTCTGTAAAGCCGGCTCTCATTGAGGAAGCAGCCTCTTGCCAACTTCCTGGCTCAGAGTAATGAACAAGGCTATTGTGCTAGCGGTTCACACTGATTACTCACTTTACTTACGCACCCAGCCAGCAGGCGGCCTGTCCTCCAAAACAAGTCGACTTAAAGTGATCCATTGGCGCCATAACCTAATTGATTCTCATCAATCTTAACCACTCATACAGTAATTCACCGCCTTAGTTTTTGCAGTAGCACAGAGTGAATGATGACAGTATGCTTCCTGCTAAATTTTGCTGACTCACTTGCCTGACCACAGTGATCAGTTCAGAAGACCCCGGGGAGTAGGGCAGACACATCAATATTCATCTCTTCAGGCTACAGTGTGGTGCAAATCAAACAGCGAATGAAACCTGGATTGTGCGTGTGCTTTCGCCCAGCATCATTCTACTTATCGATTCACTGGAATGTTTGCTCATGATCTTCATAATAATAGCCCGGAGATAGCTGCCTCCCTCGTTTTTAACGTATCTGTTTTTGATTTGTGAGCAGCCCACCGACAGTAAGGAAATGAAATTGTGCTGATCTGCTTCATTTTTGCAGTGTGTTTTCTCAGATTATTGATTGAACAGAATGCTTCTTCAACCTTTAGAGCCTCCAGGTATTGCAGCAATTGCATGTTGTGTTTTTAAATGAGTTAATTTGTATTCATAGCTCATTACACTAAGTGGAATTCCTCCACAGGTTCTTAACTCTCAGTCATACCAGGTTTGTGTTTATGAGAGCAGAGATTTTTATTATGATTTGAATTTGATTAAAAAAAAAGTTACTGGCATCTTGTTTCTCTTAAAATGTTTTTTTTTTACCATGTTTTTGTAGTTTGACACCCACACAAATGGAAAAAAGTAAAAATCTTTAATCTTAGACAGCTCAATATGGACCTAGTTTCAGATATACAACTAAATATGGTGATTGAGGTGCTCTCGATTTTTTAAAAGCTCCATGTCTGTCACGGTGGAAGGCAGAATACTGAGTGAACTGTGCTCACTGTGTTGCGTGGTGGAAGGACTCAGACGTGATAGGACACGAGAGAGCAGGTAAGCCGCACGGTTTATTCTCAGAACGCTCCACACCAAGTTGAACTCGCGTTCTGAATACACACAGAATAGTATACAAACGACTCACGGTACCGTGGATAGGTTTGGGTTGAAGGTTTGAAGAGGGTTGACACGCGGGCATGAAGCGTAATGACTTCAATGGCTGTGTGAGGATGATACGATTTCTTCCTGTTTATAGACGTGACGTCATCTTATTGACCTTGAGACGCCACGTGCTCCTGTGTGTGTGACAATATCATTACTTTCCTGTATTAAAACATTCTAGAACTATGTACATTTTGGTCAGTGTTCAAAATGTAGCTTTATTTTCAACGTGCACTTTATTTTCAATAATTGTGTAATTAATTATGTCCACTCCTTTGACTGAACCTAGTTGAAGTAGGTTATTCAGATTTGAATCCTGAGAAGCCTCAGTTAAGTTGTCGAGCAGTCCGGTGTCCAGTAACGCAGCCGAGGAGTGTAAGTACATACAGCTTGTTGTTGTATGTACTGAGTACAAATCCCTAGTCCTGATGCACTCTTAATAATAGAAATGAATCACCCCTGCAAGAGATTCTCCACACCTTTCTCAGCCGTTCATTCCTTCTGTAAATAGTAAACCCCCACAAATTTGTGGTTCAGTGTTTGCAGATTTTTTGTTAGAACTAATAATTGTTTGTGAAAACCCCTGCAAATTCGTGGAAACCGCAGATAGGTAGGACAGGAGGCTGTTGTCCTGGCTTAGTCAAGATTGGAGGGGTTGACACATGGAAACATTAAGCAAAGTTGCTGACTTGTGCTAACAATAAAGTGTGAATGCAAATGTACTGCATTATTCTTATTTGTTTATAATATGTACTTAATGCGGTAAGTTAGCCAGGCGCTCTGAACTATAGGCCGGTGAAGGGGCTTGCCTTGTTTATGCGATCTGGACATAAATGCAATTAATGATAAATTGCAACAGATGTGGTCTATTCAATTTAAATATACAGAAGAAATTAGAAATACACTACCGGTCAAAAGTTTTAGAACACCCCATGTTTTCTGTTTGTTTGTATTGAAATTCAAGCGGTTCAGTGT
>JBBPCW010000106.1:7942341-7960213 GCA_037974425.1 Phenacogrammus interruptus
AATGAACATTGAGACACTGAACCGCTTGAATTTCAATACAAACAAACAGAAAACATGGGGTGTTCTAAAACTTTTGAACGGTAGTGTATGTGTGACTGGTCGAGTGACTTGTGTGCAAAAATATGCAAAATTCATATTTTTGCAAGCCAAAAGGCCATCCATGCATCTGATATGCAAGATGTCTACAGTTATATTCATACTTAAATTAATTTATTTGCATGTGTATAAATGTAAGCACAGCCTGTTCAGTTTCAAGGAATACATAGAGGCTGGAAAATGGTCATGAAAAATGAAAACGATGTTAAATCTGTATTCTGTTTTTATTGAACATAAGGTTAGATCTATATTATATCTTTAAAGTAACAGATAGGCAACCGGACAAGCCCATGAAGCCTATAGGTACAAAAATGTATTTTATGTCAGGGTATTTTGCTGTAAGAGTGTCTCTGAGACAATGGCTGTCCAGTGAAAAGAGCTTTATTCTGTCTGGAGTGGCTGCCAAATATGTAATGTAAATTCTCTCTCTGTGAACTAGACACCACCAGCCCTACATTTCCATATTTTTGAATAAGCTCAGATCAGTGAACAGAGATGGACTTTAAGATGTCTGGGTGTGGACCTTTCTAATGGTGTCTGCCAGAAGGGCAGAGAAAATCAGCCAGACTGCCATCAGCTGCCTGTCAGTCTGTTTCACCGTGAAAATCACCGAGTACATCTACATATTTATGGCAGAGAGAAAAGCGAGTGGGAAAAGACATTTAGAACAAAGTCTCATGTGTTTATTTGCTTAACCCCAACAGCTAACTGTTGGGCTAAGATCTGGGCGGAAGTGAAAATCAGGGCTGCATGTTATGGACACAATATTGTGTTGTGATTGTGTAAGTGCATAACTGTGATCTGTGAAACTCTAAAGCATGTAGGAGAACCTCTGATGCGTTAATAACTGACCTGCATTTTTTTCAACCAAAGACATTATTTTTATGCTTGGTGTCTTCCTGCATACCTTGTTTCAACCAAATGCACAAAAAGACTCCAATATACAGTCATACTCCTTTGCATATTTCAGACTCTTATGTTATCAGTTTTCTGGGCAGCAAATATAGTACAGGGTATACAACATACAGTATGTTGAATTGATAAAGGAAAAATGCAACCTAGAGCTTTCAGCTATTTATAAGAACAATGAAAATAGAACATTTCATTTTTTGGTTTGTAGGTTTTTTTAGGTTATTTTTAGGATTTTTTTACTCTTAAGTCGGCCACTCAGCAAAGCAAACCATAATTAACTGCAAAATTACGCGATGGAAATGAGCATTCCCAAAATGTAATTACAAAATTAAGGCTTATGTGATCTGGGAAACAATATAAACACAATAGCCAAGCACCTTTAAGGTACCATTGAGCAAGTTACAGTCTCCACACACTGCTCCCTGGGCGCTGTGCTCCTGGCTGCCCGCTGCTTATCTTGGTGAATGGGTTACAGAGAAAGAATTATGTGCTGTTCACACTGTGTGCTCTGGTGTGTTCAAGTATGACAGAATGGCCACTCTCACTTCATCTGCAGGTGAAGCATGATTGTTAGCTTTTTCACCACTTGTCTGTCATCTTGGTTGGTGTGATGTCAACAGCAGAAACTTAGTAAGGATGAACACAGGAGGATGCAAGACAGGAGTCATGAGCAGACTGTTCATGCACCGAAATCTAGCCTGTTTGAAAGTGTCATGTTCATTTAGTCCCACTGTTAGTTTTTACAGCTGGGCCAGTTTGTGGTCTGTTGGTAAAGAACAGGGATGTCACTAGGACGGAAAGACAAGGTGGGGTTAGCCCCCAGGGTTGTAGGAAGGAATTAGTGTGTATAGAGAGCTGAAAACTTTTCATCAATCCTTTCCTTTCACTTAAGGAAACAAGTAAAGTTCAGCAGTGAACAGTTATTGTCACCTACTCACCGTATTGTTCTGTTGAGTACAAATGTCACTACCAGAGAAATATTACTAAACGGACTCAGATTGCTACTCGCTAACAAGCAGCGCCGTGTAGCTTCACCTGGGTCCTAATGCCCGCCTGCTACCTACAGCAGCTTCAACAGCCACTACATCATTTTAATTCAATAATGATAGCTAGATATATTATTTTTCATTTATTTGTTTCTTATTGTAAAGTGCGTATCTGCGCCCAGTGATATTTTGTATGAAATGTTTGGATATATAATTTAAACATAGCATGATAATTACTATATATTTAGGGTGGCTTGGGATCATTTTGGGGGGGCTTCAAACCCCTCAAAATAGACCTAACGACGCCCATGGTAAAGAAGTTGCCTCTGTTGTGGAAGGCCATGGGTTCAGATACCAGGAATGTCACTGGCACCACTGAGGTATCTTTGAGCAAGGTACTATTGCCACACACTGCTCTCTGGGTGCTGTGTCACTGGCTGCAGACTGCTTCACTTGGTGAATGCAGAGAAAGTATTTCACATTGATCACACAGTGTGCTGTGCTTTTGGTGTGTTCACACATGACTATAAGGGCCACATTATGTACTTACTTTACTCATCATATTATGTACTTCAAATTATGTACTTCAAGTTCCCAGAGGAGAATGATTTGGTACATTTTGCCACCCTTCCTCGAGTGCTGCTCTAAGCAAATGTCCAGTTCACCTATATGAACATGTTGGCCCTACTTTCGACCTTTCATAATTCTGGGTTAAAAGGAAAATGCCGCCCTACCATGTTTGAAAAATGACATAACCCCACTCCCTCCATATTGAGAGGTATGTGAGGACCCCTGATTGCCACCAGGCGTTTTGCACACTGAGTTTTAATGTGGCTCTCCCCTGCTGCCGTATTTGCTGAGGCATGGCGCTCTTTGTGGCTCTTCCTGAGCTCCGCTCTGTCTTCACACACTCCAGAGACGTGTGGCTGTTAATTAGTGAGTGGTGAACAGAGGCGACCGTATTAACCGCACTCTGACTTTTTTTTACTTGTGCATCATCCGGAAAATACTGGGATCGACACGGGGGTTTATTGCTTTCAGGCAATAAACTCCCAATGAGCTTAAAGAATCTAGCATCTCATCAAATTAGCTCTGCGCTCTAGACGTCTGAACCAGTTTATTTATTTAGAAACTGTGAACAGTAGGGTAGGTAAAACCACTAATGGTGAGGATTGAAATCAGGAATAGAGAGGGGAAAACAATAAAAGGCATTACCAGATATAGGTTCCAAACTGCAGCTTAAAGGGCTGCAGTCATGGAAAAACAAATGTTTCTTTCTTTTTTAAAGGATAAAATAGATGTATTATAGAAACTACTACACTTTCACTCAGCTGTCCATTATAAGCTGCAACTGCAGCCAGGTTGGAATTCATGGTTTTGGTTTTGGTACATACCACATACATGTCATAGATGGACTTTAAGCTTCAAAGAGAAGGTAAATTTCCCATTAAATGTACGTCTTCCTTTGAGCAATTAAAACACTTTCTGTCTCTCTTTCTTTCTCTAAGTAACTTGCCCACAATAGACAAAATAAAAAGAAAGCTTGCTAAAGGGAAATTGATCAAATTATGAGCTGGTCATTACATCAAAATAAGAGAAATGGCAGGAAGACTGGCATGTTGACATTTTAGCAACTTGACAAGTGCAGCTGTTCTGTGGAAAGCCGTGTCAGGTTTGCTCAAATTTAGCTTTACTGAGGCCTGGACAGGTCAGGTTGGGTCAAGTCTGTGGGTCTGGATTGCGTCACAGTTTCATGCCCTTGCTAGTGTTAGTGTAAATTCCGGTGGATTTATTTTCCAAAGGTCAAATCAGGTTTGAGCCTGGTTTCTATACTGTTTTGCCTTTGAAACAGCAGGCAACAGATCAGTAGTTCTTCTATAGGTTCAGCTTGAGACTCATCGCTTTAATTTCCATCAAGGAACCTTTCCTTTCACATATGAGGCAGTCAGTTGCACCTGAATTAGTCCCTGTCTGACCTGCTGGAGTGTGTTGCACCATGTGTGAAGTATGTGTAAATATTCGAGGGCCTTGGAGGCATCCATCATTCGCCCAGTCTGTACATGCTATAAATTGATCGTTCATATGATGTCATACAGCTGCAGGTGCTGCAATGAGCTGCTGCAGTCAATACGGTTAAAATGAGTTTTGCTGTGCCATCGCTTTTTTCTTTTAGGTATTCAGTGCTGGTCATTGCAAATGGGCAGCCTGCCAGAGTCACTAAAGAGTATAACTATGGATCCAGGGTATAAGGTTTCTGAAACCCATGGCCTTCTGAAAAGCAAGATTTGTGCTCTGTTGAGTTTCACTTGTTTCTCATCAGTGTGAAATTGCAGCATTAAAGTATATAAGCTGATCTTTAAGCCTGTAGAAAAGTTTGTATTTTGCCTGTCTGCCAACGGCAGCGTGTGCTCTTCTACTTCTTTATTTAATTAAATGCAAATGGAAAGATAATCAGATAAATATTATTGGCCCACTAACATGTTAAGATCTAGTCGGGGTAGCGGCTTGTGAAAAAGATTAGTTCTTTTTATGTGCATAATTTCTCTTTTCATGGAGCTTAGCTGTGTGGCATTTGATTTATCTTCTCTCACTCTATCTATCTATCGCTCTCTCTCTCTCTCTCTCTCTCTGATCTCTTTCTGATTGTGAGGATGCAGACAGACCTGTTATGTTGTGCTTAGCTGAGTTTGAAATATTGACCCAAACCTGAATATAATCTGAATTTTTTTGTTTGGCCCGTTATCACCAAATGTGAGGTATGAAAACTGATCAAAACAATCAGGTGTGCAAAATTATCTAGCAAAACGTTCAACAGCAGTTTGCAATAAGTACAAAGAGGATGAACACTAAATGCAGTGTAGAATCTAAGCTACCTGGAAGCCTACAGGAACGAGCTGAACGCCAGGGATCCATTCTGATGAGTCTTTATTTAAAGGCAAAAGAAACAGGCCCTCTGGCCACTCGTAAAAAACTCAAAATATCAGGCGATGGACTCATGAAGAAACAAACACAAAGCAGAACCTAAATACACCACATGCCTAGAACAAAAACCAATCAGAAAACGCAAACACTTAACAGAACTCAGGACAGGTGCAAACGTGAACCAAAACACAGACAAGAACAAAACTCCAAAATAAAAGCCCCCAGAAACCCAACAGAGACCCAAAGTACAACCGAACAGAACAGGCATGATTAAACTGAAACATTGTGGCCCTAACGGCCACTGACCGTGACACTTAGACTGTAAATTCCCCACTTGTGGGACTAATAAAGATTTATCTTATCTTAAAAACTGAGGTGCCGTGAGCAGTCCAGTTCTATTGTACCATTTAAAGCTTTATTTGGAATGTACAATAAATTAATTCCACAATTTTCTTTAAAGTGCAAATATTTAATTAACATAATACATAATTAAAGTATTTTTTCCTAGTTGACAAAACAGTGTTTACATTAGGGCAGTTCAGGGCTAATAATATGTTAAAAAAAGATTTCAAACAGGTGATATCAACCGGTGACAGGAGAGTGCACAAATACCACTAAGAACTTTACTGTGCAAAAATGAAGCTTCATGTTAACCCTGTGAAGAAGCAGCGTTGACTTCTCTTAGGAATCTGGGATGGACTATCAAACAGTAGAAATAGGTATTGTTGTCAGATGAATCAGCTTTTCACATCGTTTCTGAAAGAAATTGACCAAAGACCAAAAAGGACCATCTAGACTATTATCCACAAGTCTAAACGCCAGGGCCTCTCATGGTGTGGGGTTGTGTCAGTGGAAAAACACATTCTGCACACATTACAGAGCATGGCTGTGGAAGAAGAGGATGCGGGTGCTGGACTGGCCTGCCTCCATGTGTGGAGAAATTTGCATCAAAAAATGTGACAACGACAACCACATAGCGTTACACACCTTCAGACATGTTTGCAGGACGAATGGGAAAAAATAAAAAGTCTTGTAAGCAGTTTGAAGCAGTAGTTAGTTTACTGTCCCAATTCTTTTTGGAGTGTATTGCAGACCTGAGGAATATAAGATTGGTTGTATATCAACATTTGAAATGAACCATACCATCACATCATTTTCTGATTTTTGGATTGTATTCTGGGTTGTAGAAACTATACAAAGCAGTACAAACCATTTTTGTAGTTAAAGCCATAATCAGACTGTTTGCAAATTACATTTGCTCATTGAAAAAGGCAATTTATTGAAGTTGGAACACAAAGACGGATTTTGCTTCTGGTAGTGATTCATTGTGCTTGATGCCGGGTTCATCTAGGAGATTAACTCACAAACCTTGAAAATGTGTTGGACTCTGGTGTCCTCAGTTGTTCAATAAAACCAGTATTAGTATAGCTGACTAACATGAACTGTTCAGTGAGCTATTCATTCCCTCCACAGCAGCATGCAGTTTTGTTCTGCCCTGGTGAAGACAGCAGTGAGGTGAAAGTCCAGAGTGGCTGTGTCTTAGAAGACCATTGTTGTGGATTTTTTTCTTATTTAACATTAAAGTTTCAGAATGTAGCGTTCACTCCCCAGCCCTCAAAGACTAGGGAAATTAAACAGCCTGTTTTAAACTCATGATGTCACAAATACCAAGTCATTTGCATATATCCTTATGTTTAGATATCAGCAGATTAGCCCAATCTATGTGCACTGTCACAAGTTATGTTTGAGTCTGAATGATCCACAATACAGAGAAAGCTGGAACAGTGCTATTGGCATGCTTCAGTCTTAAAGGCACAGTAACAAAAACACCATTTATAATTTACAGTTACAGGACCTTTAAATCTGACATGACAAATGTCTTTTGTAGTGTAAACTTTACACTCTGTGC
Organism: Phenacogrammus interruptus; assembly: GCA_037974425.1. Classification (NCBI taxonomy): domain Eukaryota; kingdom Metazoa; phylum Chordata; class Actinopteri; order Characiformes; family Alestidae; genus Phenacogrammus; species Phenacogrammus interruptus. The sequence goes on from JBBPCW010000106.1 coordinate 7,949,167, forward strand.
ATTCTCTTCACAGCCCATAACATTCCTAGTAGTCTGCAAGACTCACAGTGACCATAGACACATGGGTGATTAGCTGTACGTGTTATATTAAAAAAGGTTTAGTTTCTAAACTAAATTAAGTATATTAATGCCAACATTACAGGATTCTGATGTGCTTTAGGGCTTTTCATCTCTAATTGGATTACACAAACATGGATTACACAAATGCATTAAGATGGAATGAGGAAAATAGCAGTTCTAGGTCCTTTGAAATTAGACACACTGTAGAAAACACTGTGGTAAGTGCTGCTGCCAGGTAGCCTTTTGCAAATGATAAGTGTTTATAAGGATATTTATTCACACCTCCTGTTACCTGAGGGCCTTTTTCCTTTCTGCAAAGCCAGGGAGGAGCGGGGGCAGGAAATAGCCCCTGTGCGGGCTTCAGAGCTGCCATGTGTGCTGCTTAATAATTGAAATATGTATGAATAATTTGTTCTAGATATGTTCGTGTGAGCACCTCTCTCGCTGTGCAGGATTCTATATTTAACACTGGAGCGAAGGAGTGTGCACTCTCTACTCCCCACTCTCACTCTACCTCTCTGTCTCTCACTCTTTCTCTCTCTCTCTCTCTTTTTTTCTCTCTCTCTCTCTCTCTCTACCCCCTTTTATTCTAATACATATTTGTTTGTTAAAATAGACATTTCTGCAGAGAAGTAGCTTCTAGTTTCAGTGCTCAGTGCTTTTGGTTTCTGTCCTGTGACATTTGACAACATGTAATGATATATCATGTACCTCTGAAGACCGTCTTTTATGGCTTTATTTATTTATTTATTTATTTTATTTAGCAGAATGGTATGAGGCTCATGAGGGGTGCAGAACAAATTGAGAAACACAGGAGCATGTGGAGCAAGAATGCAGAAAGAAAAAAATGGGGAAAAGGGAGTGGAGGGAAAAGGTCTCTTGCTCCTGTTGTCCGTGTGGCACAGTGGTTGGCATCGCCACGGAAACGGATGCGTGATCATGCTGCTGATGACCAGCTGTGTCTGAATGAGGAGAGGGATACCCTGCTGGGCATACACACACAGACACAACACGCACATAGCCACACTGTATGAACACACACACACACACACACACACCCACACACACACACACACACACACACATAGTATGTCCATTTGTAGCACCATGCTTGAGCAACCCGAATGTAGATTCTTGCAAGACATTGTGGTGAAACGATTTCTGGGATCATTTCTGACATCACTGACAGTAGCTCAGTTGGTACTAGATAATAAACTTTAAGAAGAATAACAAAGCTACAAACCTAGAGTTTACAGTCAAAAATTAGAGCAGATAAAAAATGATTACTTACGATTTATGTTCTCAATGAATGATAAAAAGGGTTCTTCTAAAATGTGCTGGTGTATGATTGTTATATGGTATATGGTATTGATTAATCATCAGAGTAATTGCTAGATTTCTTAATTATTAGCATCATTGATAATGGCTGCTCTCTTCAAAATACAAAGTGCTACATGTATCCATAAATGTCACCTTAGTCATTAATTTGTGTTTCAGCAGTAAGTCAATGAAACTGGACTTTTAAACCTAACTTTGTGTGTGCCTTAGGACCCCCTGCCTTGATTTACTGCTTTTAGACAATAGGTCTGCACAGTATATTATTTTCTGATTGCTACTGTGATATCTAATTGGTTCTTTGATTACAGAAAACTGCATTATGTAAATGAGTCTCTGACCTGATTGTGTGCTGTGAGAATCCTGACACAAAATGCATCATATCAGTCGCTGACCATGACACGTATACATACATGATACTATCAATGCAATAGATAGCTAGGCAAAAAGCATATACATCCTTAAAAAGTATATGTGCCACATTTAGAAATGAATGAAATTTACTGTGTAAGGAAACAAAATGTCAAACTAAATTGCATGTATTTCAAACAGTCTGATCCAAGACTGTAATTTTCTTTTTTGCAAAGTATTCTTTCAAAAGGTGACTGGTGTGTTTCAGATCATTATCATTTTTAACATTGCGGATTTCTGCAGGTTTGTTTCTTCTGAGTTCATGATCCTATCAATGAACACAAGCTCATTGACACCAGTGTAGGAAAAATGTCCCCAGACTTTGACATATATTACGCTCTGTACACAAATATTCTTCATGCATTCTCCACAAATAAACTGCCTTCAGTTGGATTTTGTGATAAAAGTGTTTTTGTCCAAAGCAAAGGCCATTTTGACCTGAGGAACGTCATTAAAAGTTAAAGTGTCCAAATTAGAGATCTGCATGCCTATAGAATCGAAGCCCAGTCCACACCTGTTCCGACTGCTTGTGCTTACTTTGAAACATGAACACGACCCGAACCCGAAGGCGCTCTAACTGAGATGGACCGCAAAGACATGGTGTTACTTAGTCACTGTGCTTGAGCTAAGGAAATGAGAATTCTAGTAGGAGAAAGTGGTATGTCACACACATTTAAGTACAGTAACCACCGCTTATCACGCGTACCGTTATCAGTCGGGTTCTCCAAAAAAAAATCTACGTTAGACTGAATCCGCGACTGCTGTTCCGCATAATCGTTTTTTGTCATTCTAAGTTCAACCTGAGCACAGTGTGGCACATAAAAAATCAGCCATGGGTGGCCATTCAGTTCAGTCCAGCTTGTAGCTCTTAGGTTGTTCTTTTTATCTGCTCCTTTGTGCTTGAAAAGCATTTATCTTATCGCAGCTTCACTACATCAAACCCAAACAAGCAGTGCTTTGACCCTCGGACAGGCGAAGTTGAGCTCCAAGCTTATCTTGTCAGGGATTAGAATACTGAACATCAGCTCTTTTCTGTCCATCCATCCATCCCTCTATCTATCTTCCCTCCCTCCATCCCCTGAATTACACTTGGGACCGTATCCTAACACCGACCTCTGAGCACTAAGCTGCTTACCAACCAAAGTGTCACAGTTTCACAAATGAAAACACACTGCACTCTGTTTCCTAATTCCAACAACAATAATTGATATGAATATTTGGTAAAAAGTCTGATTTACACAATTTCTAATCAGAATTGAAATCTACATGGCTAACGTTTCTTACCACATGTGGCTCAGACCACATCTAGCACTTTATTAAGGTGGTGGCACATTCGTGGATGTAGTTTAGAACACAATGATTTTCTGTGAGCTATAAAAGAATGTGGGCAGATCATATTATTTTTCAATTTACTTTGCCACAAAGAATAATTATAGATGTGATTTAGGAAAACAGACCCCGTTGTCTCAAGCTACTATACTATGAGCTACTAAAACCAAGCTGGGCTGTAGATGTGGAATTAGTGATTTTATGTATATTTGATGAATGTATATTTTATTTTATGTATATTGTTGGTGACATTTTTTTTGTTAATTTGCCAAGGAGTCTGGATGTAGAGACAAAAATATGCCTGTTATCAAAATTACAGCTGAGGGTTATGGTTGTCACTTCCAATTTTAGCACCGCTGACAGACGCTAATGACATTATCGAGAACCAAGTAACGTGTGCCACTCACAGAGAAAGTTACTTCAGGTTTTGGCTTCATAAATATCCATGTATTCTTTATCTTGAACCAGCTTGGGTGATCAGTCTTGCATACGACTGTAATGTTTTTTTCTTCTCCTCTTTCAGGCGACAATTGGAATAGACTTCTTGTCAAAAACCATGTATCTGGAGGACAGAACGGTAAGGCTCTTACACTGTGTGTGTGTGTCAAAGCCTCCCTTTCCCATGATGGAGTGCTGTGTGAGTCTATCAAATACTGCTCTCTGTAGTCATCATTTCAGTTTCAAGTTCAGTTAAAAAAGAAAAAGCAAACATTTGCTGACCTCTTTTTTGCTCTTATTGATGTTGAGAGGGATGCAGTGGGAAATGGTCTGTTTTTGGTTTGCTTGAATTTGCAGTGACAGCTTTATGTATAATAAAAACCAAAAAGCAGTACAAAAACAGTCTAAATAAAAATGAAACCCGGGGCTACATTTAGTATCTTCCTGTATTTAATATTGTCTGTGTGTGAGGGGGTATATATGTAATTTGAGTGTGTATGTGTGTTTGGAGTTGAATCAACTCTGACTGTGCATTCTCGCTGCTGTGTGAACTGCAGGTGCGGTTGCAGTTGTGGGACACAGCGGGACAGGAGCGCTTTAGGAGCCTCATCCCCAGCTATATACGAGACTCCACTGTCGCTGTGGTGGTGTATGACATCACAAGTAAGCGTTTTATACACACAAATGCATCAAAGGTGGATAATTACTCACATACATGCATATTATCTGAAAGTGTTTGGCCAGCTGAGAATATTATAGAAAGCTGTCTCAGAAAACAATATAAAATCCAAATAAACTTTAATCCAAACATCCAAATAAACATGAATAAAAAACACTTTTCTAATTTGAGGAAAGTTAATAAAATTGGTAAAAAAAAAAAAATACATGTGTTTGAAAAGGTGTGGTTATTCTCCTTCTCAGTCTAGCTTATCTATAGATTTGTTAGATTCCATCATTAACACTTCTGATTTTTTAAACTTTTTGCATAATTAAGTTGTCAAGGTCTTAACAAAGGCATCAAGAGTGATCTGTTGTGAAATGCTCTATTTTAAAGTAAAATAAAGAGTCAGAATTATTCACAGTGGTGTTAGGAACCAGACATTTGAAGCCATCTGCCATCTACCTCAGAGTTCCTGTGTCAAATGGTTGTAAACACTGAGGCCTGAGACATTATTTAGTCTTAAAATACCTTTCTTCTGTGCCAGATACGTACAGTCAGTGAACTGTAAGGCAAAATATTTCCCAAAGTAAGTTTTCATTTTCACATTTACTATTATTCTACCTTGATGGACTAGTAGGAACTCAGAAGTCGCAGGTTGTTTTGACTAGTAAATAAAATGGCTACATTTGCATTTTGGAAATCATGACCCATGGTTCCTCTGACCACCACTGAAAAGAAACCCGAGTCAGTGAACCATTTCACCAAACCAAGTTTAAACTCCTAACATATGTAAGGTTTGATTAGATGAACCATGTATGAGTTGGGAGCTACAAACACTGGGAAATCTTTTTGAGAAGGCTAGAAATGTCACTGCATGCATTGATCTTTATACATATTGTTTCCAAAGTTTTTGAGCCAAAGACAGTCTTTTTGCACAGTACCAAATATTAATGAAAGGATAGGAACTCCTATCAATCCCATTAGGATTTATTTTTACCAAAGTGCCCAATATGTGAAGCATGGCACACCCACCCACATACAAACCCACACAGTCCCAAGGGTGGCAAACATACTATAAAGTAGAACGTTATTGTCACTCTGTCCTTGTTTAAACACAAATCGCATGACCATGTATGATCATCCTCAGACACCCCGTCTGCTTCTTCCATTTATTGAGCCCAACAAAAAGATGACAGCTTTATTGTCTTTAAATCCCACCATGACCATCAGAGGCCAGCGTGTGTTATGTTTTCATTGCACAGGCGAACGCAGTGGGGTTGATACAGCTGCCTTGGGGAGAGGAATAGTAAAGTGTGATTTTATAGGCAAAACACCCTGGAATATAGTCGCTTTGACCTTGAGGCAGTACCAAGGCTGTTAATGTCTGTCTCTGATGAGATCTAGGCTTTGATCTTAGATAGCACTGAGTCACACTCAGATGTGTCTGAAGTCATAGTTACTGCATCAAAAGGGCTTTTAAGTTTGGGGTGTGAACATGCTGAAGGTGAAGATTCAACTGCATCAATTTTAAAAATGGCTTGGAGTATTATTATTATTGTTTATTGTGTGAATAGCTCTTCTAGTCATGTTTGTGTTTCAATGGCCTGATACTCTGTGCCTCCTGTCTGAATTTTAGGTAAAAAACTGGCACATGAGCCTAAGCTTGCATTTAATGGGGCATGTACAGGCCTCTCTTTCACATACATGATCATTTGTGCCATGTATGTACATTAGGTTCTCAAAAGAAGTGTTGTTTAGAGACTCCCTTTAATTGGTTAGATGGAGGTACAAGCCTCAAAGTCAAACTGAAAAAATGTTTGCTATCACAATCAGAATCAGAATCAGAATCGTGTTTATTAGCCAGGTATTTATTGACCAGATATTTGATTCAAGGTAAATGTTGTCTCTGAAGGACAACTATATAAAACAACAATATGTAAAGATACAATGAAACAATATACTGAACAATATAAAATACAATAACATCCTATCTACAATATGAATATGCAATATATATATATATTATAAATGTAAAGATAAATATGTGTATAAATATTATTTGTACATATCTGTTTATACTATTTCTGTATATATATATACTAGGCATAGAGTGTATGAGCCTACAAATGAACAGTACAGTATGATCTAAAATCTTGTGTACAGAAAATACAAAGAAATACAGGATATACTGTATACCACAAAGTGTATATAAAACATACTCCAATCCAGTGGAATTGGATGTACTTGTGTGAGTGGCAGCTGCAATTTGTGTGCACAGTCTGTGTTATTAAACTCTATTTTCTTGGTGGGAGTAAAATAACACCACTGCAGAACGTTTTATTTGAAAAAAATGTAATTAATAAACACCGTCACTGAGCTTTTATTTATTGTTTTGTCTCAGGCTTGTCATTTGTGTACGCTTCTGTACCCTGCATGTGTGCGGACCAGGCTAATGCAGTTTGCATGATAAGCTTCAGTCAATTGACAGGAAATTCGGGTGTATTGTGATCATATATTGGGATCACATCTCAGCACTTCAGTGGGTTTTAAAATTAATTCTGAATAGTACTAAAATAAACAGACTGAATTTAGTTGTGGTAATATTTGAGCTTTGAATTGTAGTCTAATTGCATCATGGGGAGGTCAGAGATCTAAAACAAAATTCTTCTTTATTTAGTTGTTTGTTTGGATGGAAACCCACTGAGACCCTCTTTTGATATTTCGTTGAGTTTCTGTAGCAAAACATAGATTTGAGTTTCTAGGTAATCTGATGAAAATCTTACCAGCAGTGAAGTTTATTTGATTTCAGTCTCCCTGCATACCCCTTCCAGCTACTGTGAGAAGCAAGACTCATTACTATCATCATTCATAGCTGCAAATTAAAGAACCTATGAAGGAGAACTGCTCTAGATAACGTTTAAGCATTTACTTGAGACAAGAAGATATAGATGAATCTTTCTCTCTCTCTCTCTCTCTCTCTCTCTCTCTCTCTCTCTCTCTCTGTTTTTCTCTCTCAGATGTGAATTCATTCCAGCAAACCTCCAAATGGATTGATGATGTCAGAACGGAGCGAGGGAGTGATGTCATCATCATGCTTGTGGGCAATAAAACAGATTTGGCTGATAAGAGGTTGGTCCCTCCTCTGGTTTAACACACTGCAGGCTTATGTGGTACTTACTGTCAGCAGGCAGATTAAGAGAGCACTTGGATGCAGCTCCATGGTGTGTGGATCTAGGGCAGCATTCATATGCAAAAACATACAGCCAGAGGAGAAGAACATACTGCAGCAGAAGAGATATTTCAACAACGATGTAGTCTCTCATTACATCACTTTAGGCCTTTGGTAAAGCTGTATTTAACCATATAATATACTGTAACAAGTATTAAGCTTATTAGGATCATATCCTGCATTTTTCTTGTAAAGTATACTTTCCATGAGAGCCATTTTTGATAGTTCTACATGTACCCTTATGATGGGAGAAGCCATATTGCTGTAGGCTGATTAGGGAGACATATCATATTTGTCTTGTAGTTTTTAATAACACTACAAGACAAACTATTCAAAATGGACTATATAAAGGGATGTATAGACTAGGGAGTTAATTAGGCTTAAATCGATTGACAATAGCATTATGAATTGCCAATGCCAGTCACAAATGCATAAAGATGCATAGAATGCATTCATTTACAAAAAACTGACATATAGTTAAGTTATTTTTTAAACCTCCCTGTTCCACCATAATACTTATCATTTGGCAATGAACTTTTTACGATTAGGTTGTTCTCCTAATTTCAGCTCATCAATGTTAGTGTTAGTGTTAGTGGTCAAAACCATGAAACAGCGCCACCCCCAACCGAGGTGAAACAGAGAATTTCAGTGAAACATGTTTCACTCGCATCCCCATTCATTTCAGTGTAAACCATCTCAGACCCCGGCAGCTCATTGATTTTCGAGGTTTCAATGGACTCTAATGGTAAATAAGTCCCACCCGTGAAACAAGTGACTGCCTACTGTGATAGGGTAGTTCTCCACTTCAAAATGACTGACACCGCCTTTGAAATCATTTTTCACTTAATTCTATTTGATGTACTGAACACTGACTTTGAGTGTGACACAGGTGCTTCATACAAAACAAAACACGTAATCTATTATTCACTAGTATTTATTAATAATATTTCTGTTATTTTATATATTATTATTCATTTAAGAGTGCACAGAAGGAAGGGCATTACCTTGTTAGATTGACCGCTTGCTAGCAATCCCCACAACCACCCAGACAAGCTGGGCACTGGAAGCTAGTTAGCTACTTTTTCCCTTTTACTCACATAGATGGATCTAGTCAATACATTTTTGGGAGGGTAGAATTCATTTATATGGTGAGAGGTTAGACATGTTTTCTTGGGATTTAGAAATATTGTTAATTATGTTCTGTTGAAATAAACATTACTTTTACTTGTTTGTAAGATATGTACAATAAAATTCTTTTTATATTTGTAATGATTTAACACTAAGTATAAGTAGTTTGAGGGAGCCAAAGCAGAGGTAGTACTTAGCGTGCTGAGGATGAAGGGTGGTTTGTTTCACCAAAAATATTGACCAGGAGCCACCACTGGTCTACAATGAGGGGTACTTTTTGAAATAAAGTATGTTAGATGAGTAATCTGGCCATTAGAATAGGGAGAACTGTGAGAGATAAAAAGGCTAGGTCCTGAGAGAGTTTGTCTCTATTATGAAACATCTGTATGCCACTCCTAAGCATATGCAGATGCCTCTAGCTCTGAGCTCTTTCTCTTTTCACTGCTTAATGAACTGTGACCCTGAATTCATTGCCAGCATTCCAAAAATTAGGAAAGATTAAAGGAAAATGAGCTAGCTCACTTTCTGCTCATGCTTCCATGAGAGATTTACAGTAGTGATGAAGTGTGTGTGTATGTATGACCACATGTTTTTCTTAGAAAATCTGTGTAAGCATAATGAATTGAGGAAAATCAGACATTCATCATAGAGCAATAGATGCTAAAAGCAGTATAAGGCCAATAATGCTATGCTAATGTGAAACATTATTATGCAAATATGCTAGGACTGTCATGATCACTCAGCTTGATGACTCAATAAAAAAGACAGTGATTAGTTGTTAACTTGCATGATGATAATGCATTGTTAATTCTCCTACCTGTCCCCCTTACAATAAGAACCAGAGCCTGATATATACACCGATTTACAGTATGGATGGTATGGACATATGAAGTGTTTTCATGTAGCTTTTTAAACACATCCGTATATTTCAGCACACTATATCTAACAATATTCAGGCAAAGCTTCTAATAAGTGAATTAAAGCATAATCTCATTAAACATTGCATATACTATGGGAACCTCTGGAGTAGCCTCACATGAGCCTAAGGTCACCATGGTCAGTACCAAGTGTCAGCGAGATGCAAGGCCTAACCACACTGAACTGCATTCTGTGGAGTGATGTTTCTAATCATCCAATATCACCACCTGACTTCATTAATCCTGTTATTGCTGAACACAGTCAAATTCACACAGCAGTGTTCCAACATGTAGCGCAAAGTCTTCCCTAATGATTAGAGGCTCTTGCTGAAGCAAAGGGGGGTGAACCCTCTATCTATACTTTACTTTATTAATACCCTTGATTTTTGAAAGAACCCTCAAAATAATCCATACATTACTCAATAACTAATTCAGTCGATTGTTGCAGCCCTGATAGCAACTCTTCCCTGTGGTTATTTTGACTGCAACACTTCTCCAGTCCTGAGTGCTGTGAGTTAAATTGAGTTTGTTCTACCCTTGCATGGAGGACTGCATAGAGTAGGTAATATCTGTTTTCCTCCCATAGTCCTCTTTCTCATGCACTGACTGTAGCACTGTGTGCTTGCTTATACAGCCCACCAGGTTTTGGTCTTGCTTGACTTGGAAAAGCAGACAGTTTGCTTTATGGGATCGGTCAGCCTTGATGTTTTGGCTTTGAGCTCTGCGGTGATCTCAGCAGTTGCAGTCTGTTTGTGCAGTAAGGTCTGTTTCTGCTGATGAGAGCGCAGCTGTCTTCTAATATTCCATCATCCTGTAAAACAATGCTATGCTATGATACCAGCAGCGGAGCATCAGCCGTTTTTTCCACTGTTTAAGCGTGGCTTCAGAGTACAGGTACAGATACAATGGCTTGTATTTAATGTTAAGACATGCATCACATATTAATTGTGTTCAGTGCTACACAAAGAGTTAGAATCAGGTTTATTCCCCACCCAGTACAATACATTAGCAAGTATTAAGTGATTGTTCACTGTAGGCTATGCCATTTTACATTCATGTATTACATATTTTCTATAAACACAACACATAGCCCAATTACAAACATTGCAAGGTTCCAGTGGGGAAATTCAAATTCATAACAATGCAAAAATGTGACAGTGTGACAATGCATCATGGAGTATAAGCATTCTGTTGAATATGATATTTGATTTTGTATTATTTATAGTGCCCAGCATCAGCAATCCAGTCCAACACATTCATGTTAACCCCCCCACTGGCTTCCAGCTTTAGCCTCATTAGTAAATTGTGCCACAGATGAATACATTATGAGAAATATTCAAAATTTTGCAAATTGCAGAACTAGAAATGTTAACATTTATTAACATTTGTAGGTCCATTTTCATCACACATTTTTGCTCTATTGATTTTTTTTAAAAAATCTGAACACCACTGTAGGGATGGCTCGATACCACAATTTTGACTTCGGTACAATACTAGGATCTAATACCGTGGTATCGATACTAAATCGATACCATAGGT
>JBBPCW010000106.1:8006794-8019826 GCA_037974425.1 Phenacogrammus interruptus
GTGTGTGTGTGTGTGTGTGTGTGTGTGTGTGTGTGTGTGTGTGTGTGTGTGTGTGTGTGTGTGTGTGTGTACACGGTCACTAGGCTGCAGGGTAAAAAGCATCCATCTCATTTCAATGCTTGATGAGTCGCTCAAAGCTGTCCAGTCAGCATGGCCTTGGGAGACAGCTTTATCTAGCCTGGAAATGATCGCTTAGTGGACCATCTGCTCATAGATACATCTGCACCCTTGTGTGTGTCTCTGAGAAAGAGAGAAAAAGGAAAGAACAAGAGGGGGGAACTGAGCTGGCAAATGTAATAAAGTTTTTGCACAAAATCTCCTCAAAGCAAGATCAAGTGACTACATTTGTTTGAATGCAGTGCAGGTTATAGTGCACTTAGGCTGCATTATACACTGTTGTAGCCAGAAAGTGTTATTTGCGTGATATTTAGGCGAATAATATATGGTTCTCTAAACAACATTTCAATATATTGTTCTTTGGTGAACCATCTTAGTAAATGAGGACTATGAGAACTGTAGGTCCCTGAGAACTGGGGTGAGAACCATTGCTTTGGCGAACCAAAATAGGTTCTGTGTCGTTGCTCAAAGAACCATCTGTGGCATTTTTGGGCCTTTTTAATCATTTACTATCTTATGTGTATATCCACAAAAGCACTTTCCTTTCAATTCATCCGATTTTAAGCGTATATTCTGAGATATCATACACTGACAACTGATGCTCTCATTCCTGTCCACGTGTTTTCTTTTTCATAGCGTGATGCATAAACACCAGTTGGCTGGCGAGTCGATATGCATAAATGTAAGCAATTCAAGATGTTTGGAGCCGACAGCCTATTCTCTCGGGCCCGTTTACAAAGAAGCCTTTTGACGTTATGTAACGCAACACTGAAATCAACTAATATGGAAATGGCAAAAATGGCAGCAGCTTCGGTGTTTATTTTCAGATGATAAACACATTCCTACAACAAAAGAGAAGGAATGAAAACAGCAGATAAATCAGCCTCAGCATTCACGGCACGGTATTTTCCACTGCTTCTGTTTTTTTCCACCTTTTTGTGCCGGGGCAGTTTAAGTGCAAATATGGAATGTTTCAATACCTTGTTCAGCAAAACCTTGTATCTACATTTTTCAGTTTTTATTTTTTACACCATTCGAAAATGCCAAATGTGATTTGCATTGTGTGAGCATTTCATGACTAAACAAACCAGCAGAAATAGTCCAAAATGAAATGTTTACATTATATGCTTCATGTGAAGTTACCATTTTTGTTAACTTTCATTACATCAGCACAGATGATAGTAGTCCTCATATAAACACATGTATCCACAGCCTTCACATTACATGGAGTGCATTTCCATATAGACGGCCTCTTTCACAATAGCCCCTTATGGTGCTGAAAAAGCGGTGGGGCTGTGAGGCTGAAAGCCAAGCCCGGCTGTGTCTCCCACCTGCTCTTGTATAATAGGCGTGTGGAATGTGGAGGGAAAGTGAGAGAATACCTCTCATTGATACTGCAGCTCACAGCAGGACAGGTGCTGGTGCCAAAGGCCTTGCTTAGGCCATGCTGGGTGAGATGGATACTGTTGGTAAACATATTAAAGGAGTCAGGTTTGGAGCCGCAGTAAGTTAGCTAGGAGCTGGGAGATCGGTTTGACCTTTCATTTTACCAGTGGGAACCTTTTGACGTGTTGCCGTGGTCTTCATGTTACACTGAGAAAGCTTCTGTGGAGTCCTGTTCTACGAAGCTTATTGTATTTGCTATGGAAAACTTTTTTGCTGCCGTTATGATGTGACACTGACTTATCTACAAGTATTTTGCATTCAATTTAATTATGCACATGAGACAAGCCCAAACTCGTTTAGCACATAATATTGTATAAGACCAATAAACTTGAACTTAAATTGAATTTACAATATATACAGCAGTCTTGTGGATGTCATGTGATCTTGTAATGAGAAATCATGTCTAGGGCAACTTGTTTAACTTTTGGTGCTGGCATACAGTCTAATCACAGTTCCTGTGCTGATCCTACGTTTCTTGGATTCCAGTTGTGGTATTGTTGCATGAATCATTCATTTCAGGACAGTTATTGAATAACTCTGAGAAGGACCTCAAATGGGCATTGGTAGATGTTTTGCCTGACTTTTTGAGATCCTAAATAAATGTATTAAAGCTAGTGCACAACTGAATTAACCAGAAATACGTTTTAACCTACAGCTAACTAGTGTCTTGACACTGAAAACATGGAACCTGAATCTGGTATACTGATAAGCCTACAGGTATTAGTGTATTTAATACAGTGATGAAGTTATGTAGTATTTATTTTTTTATACTTTAGTGAAAAAGAGTGTTGGACTGAGTGTGAAATTGAGCTTCACAGGATATTGCCATTAACTAGGACTTCTAAAATTAGTACAAGCAAGCTAGCTCAACACTGTCATTAGTTAATGTTCATTAATCAAACCGAAGAGTTTAGATGCAAAAGACAATGTTCATTGTACCGTATGTAATGTGTTCTCTGCAACACATGTACATGCTAAACTTGTGCTTTTCTTGGAACTTTTCAGCTCCTAGCTTATGTAACATCCATGGGCTAACCCTTGCACCTTAAGCCCCTGCTTTGAACTCCTCCTATAAGAGGCTATTTCTCTCAGTCTGTTCTCACTCTAATAGGTCTATGTTCCCGTTCACATTTAGTCCAACATTTCTGTTTCCTTGTTACACGATCTACACAATGTCTTCAAAACGTATACGAACACTGTAACTAAAACTTTAATGAACAAGATACTTGATTCAAAGAAAACCCTCTTTTAGTACAACGTTAATCTGACAGTAAACACTTTGTCTGTAGAAAGTCCGGAGAAACTTCTAGCCAGATGCACTAAGGGCACTCTAAAACATTTTAAAGTCTGGGGATGTTTTTGTTCCCTGAGAGAGAATACTTTGCCAGAAACAATATCTTTCAATTGCCTGTTTAATATAAAAGCCACTTGCTTTCATATGCTGTTTCATAACACAATAAACCAAATGTCCAAGTGTTTTTTTCCTCATTTTCCTCATTTAAAATGATCAGCTGACATCCAATCAAAATTTCACGTGATTGTTCCAACAAATATGTGACCATTTCTCCTGGTTCAAATTATTCCAATTTTACAATTATAGACTTTAAGCTTTATGTTTCGCTTGTAAAGTTTTCATTTTGGAGATTGAATGCTTTTGTCAGACCCGTAAATATACAGAGATATGGGTGTGTGACAAGTTGCACTTGTTTGACGTCTTTGAATTGATAACTTTGTCTGCTTTTGTCTTAAACATTGGGGCAATTACTAGACAATCTACTGTTTAGGAAATTTCAGGCTTTAGGTAAAGAAAAATATTGTAATCTAACATCAGTCAAAATAAGCAATTTCAGGCCTATGACCCATTCACCAAGAATTGTAAATGGAAGCTTGTGTTAAAGAAATGAAGGCTGAAAACATTACTAGTTAGAGCTAGTTTTATGACAGATATATAATGGTATTGACAGTATAAGTAGTGTCTGTGAGAGTGTTGATTATGCAGTGTGTATGAATATTTAAGCAGCATTTTGTGAATGTGTGCTTATGAGAAAAGGGTGGAATGGCGGTTGCTGGGGCTTTCTAATATTCTTCCCTCACATGCACCATATGGTAGTAGTGGAGGGACAGGTGCAGCTCCTACTTAATGCTCCGGGCTGGACCTCCTCTGGCTTTGTTTACACTAAAACAGCAGCACCCACAAATCCCGCATGCAAACCTGCAGACCAGTCATTGGCACAAATGACCCCAGATCTTAGATCTGAAGCGAGCTTTTCATTGATTTAGAGCAATAGTGGGAGCCTTTCTTTGTGCTGAAGACCATGACATGATTTTTTAACGCTTCTACAATTTCAAGAAAGGTCTTATTTCTTGGGTCTATATGGGAAGAGTGATTGAACATAATTGATGGAAATGTTTGTTATAATAAAATAATAAGATGCATCAGTACTATTTTTGTATTAATATCAAGTCTTGTCAGGTCAGTTATGACTCCTAGCAGCCACACAGAACGTGTTTATTTAGAATATCCACATCAAAGTAAATGTATATCAAAGTAAATGTATATCTAAGTAAATGTATATCTAAATACATTTAATGCATCTTATAACAATATATCAAGGAGATACACAGCATACTCATTTCAAGTAATGTCAGCATCTTTCACAAACGTTGATTAGACTGATAATAAAGTAATAAAGTAATAAATCCTGTAAAGAATGCTATAAAAGAAGACAAGCTGCATATTTTCATGGGACAAAAGTGACCTCTATTTTTTCATGTTTACTAAACAGTACATGCTGAGGCTTTAAGACTGTCTGCAAACAACTAGGAAACCTGGAAACTGGTTCTGACTTAAAGAGCTTGTGTTTATGGTCCAAACAAGAGAGCTTTTTATTTTCTGAATGCCACAAACAGTAAGGGCAGGGTTTTCAGCCAACTGGAATACTTTTCTGCAACAGTGATATCATGGAATGCCTGACCTTCTGCGGGTGGCATAAGGGCAAGCTTCAACCTGGCTCATTTTTTCAGTACTCAGCATCCAAGTTGTTCCATTGTTGTACTGATAACACAAAGGTTAACTTTTTTGCTGGACCTTGAGGTGGAACAGTAAACGCACAATGTATTGCCTGTCAACACCAACTACTCTGCAGCTGGGCTGTATCAATGCCCCTTTAGAGCCTTCTGTAATATATGTACGTATATGCAGACCCTCTTCCTATAAATTTTGTTTAACAAAAAGTGGAATTAGGTCCTGATTAAGACTGTGTTGTTTTAGCAAATGTCGTGAAGTAAGCTGTGATGATTTGAGTGGCGGCCTTCAGCCCAACACACAACCGGCCCCTTTGTTCTTTGTGCAGACTCAGAGGCACTGGCCAAAGCTTCCATTGTGTTCTTTACAGCACAGGGGAAAGTTGTAACTTGGCTTTGAAGGCAGCCGTCAGTGGGACTTTTGGAGTTCCATTAAAGACCAGACGTCACACGTGTGTCATGGAATGTAGGAAATAAACCCACTTTTGGGTTCATCGCACACCTGGATAACTGATACTATTCTTAGCATTTTGAGCTCAAATAAGCATCAACATTTACTGTGGATGCAGTATTAGCTGGATTTCCCTACATCATAGATGGAGATTGCCATTGTAGTACATAGGTGACTAAGAAATCCTGTATTAGATACAAGCTACGGAATATGTATACATTCTAAAGCATCCCTATATAAAGTCAGAAATATAAACATAGTTTAATATAAACTGATTTAGCGGTGGGTCTGGGCTAAACTGCCGCTACACGGGTAAATGAGCCAACAAAGAACGGTAGTCTGTATGTAGACTAATTGGTTAAAAAATTAAAAGAAAAACCTGAATAAAATGGTGGAGAATACCTCCTAGGCAGTCATACTGTTTTCTACATTCATTTATTTTTAATTTATTTTCTGTAACTGCTTATTCCTTACTATGGTGGCGGGTCCCAGGGTCGATGGGTGCGAGGCAGGACTCACATGCACACACCATTCACTCACACCTAATTTAGAATCGCTAATTCACGTCATGTCTTTGGACTGTTGGAGAAACCGGAGACCCCGGAGGAAACCTACGCCACTACGAGGGAAACATGCAAACGCCACAGGACCCAGATTCAAACCCCACAACTCTGGAGGTGTGAGGCAACAGTACTACCCACTGCACCACCATTGGGCCCTTCACCATGGAGGAAAATGTTAAATATTGCCATATGGGGTCAGCTGGGGGTGAGACATGGCCACCATCTGTATCTTCATTTAAGAAATTAACATCCTACATCCTGCACTGATAGCAAGAGCTTCATTCACTGCCAAGTGTTTTAGTAAGTACAATGGCTAAAATGGCATTTGCATTTAGATCAGACATCAGTAAATGCCAGCATGAATTATTTATTTGAGTCAATTTGAGTGTGAAAGAACTTTCCAGCTGTAATCAATGAGCTCCTGATGAACTGATTCCTGATTAACTGAGGTACAAATATGAGGTAGCACAGAGGCCAAATTCCCTTAGTCATCCATCATGGGAAAGACAACAGACCACAAAACAAATGAGGCAGAGGTGTATTGACCTACATAAGTGTGGGAATGGCTATAAAAAATAGCTATTTGCATGAGCTGTAATTAAAAAGTGGACATTAACTGAAACTGTTACAAACTTGCCTGGTAGAGGGCCCAGTAACATCTTGAGGTTATGAAGTCTCCAAAACCACAATAAGATGCCACCTTCATACCAACAGATTGTTTGGAAGGTGTGCCATAAATAAGCCATTTCTGTCAGTTAACCACAAACATAAGTGCCTGCAGTTTGCAAAACACTGAGCATCTCAGATGCCCTGCTCCGCATTCTCCAACCTTATAAAATGTTATAGGAGATGACTCAGTGCTGTTTTATTGGCAAAGGGAGGTTATACAAAGTATTAAATGCAGGGGTCCCAATAATTGTGCCACATGTGTTTCTGTTGAAAATAATTATTTCTTGATGAGGGATTTGTTTTCCTCTGAAAATAGATATCTTTGGGTTTTTCTCAATTTTTTCAGAGATGATGCTTCTGTGCCAAATGATGCCTTTTTTCTTATCTTGTTTATTAATTTTTTTTACAAAGGGTACCAATAATTGTGGAGGGCACTGTAAGAGGTTTAGTACCAGTTGCCACAAAACACGGGGAAATTGTTGTCTATGCTGATCAACCATATTTCAAGGTGACCTATTATGGGAACTAAGCTCTGTGCTGGTTTTCTGACATAGGTGTAGAGTGCTGATTCCCTCAAAACCTTAATCAGTTATAGAAACTGCAGATACGTACATGACAAAGTGCAGTGTAAGCTTTTGCTTTGGTTTATCATAGTCAAACAAAAGGCATGGAATGTGGAAAACTGATCTAACACGCGTAGCAGTGGACAGCTGAGGTGGCCATCCAGATGACCCAGAGCGAAACAAGGACAAAGGAGGACTGATGAGGACGGTCACAGACATTTGGCCATTTCTAAGAGTAACTCCAGGACACATGCAGCTGTCATGTTTGTGTGCATGCATGTGTGTTTATACGTGTTTTTGTGTTCGTTAGGGGGTGTTGCCAAGCTGCTAGTGGGCTGCAGTGGCCCTCTGGCCAGGATGAATTTGGTTAGGCAAATGAGAGGTCAGAGGGGCAGAGGGAAATATGAGCGATAAAGATCTGCTCCACCAGCTGCACTCTGACCCCTGATAAGTTCTGACCCCTGGCTGCTGTGGCTCTAACTGATGAAGCTGACAGACTGGGGGCGGGGGACGGGGGGTTCAGAGTAGCACAGCATTTCTTTTCTGCTTTCAGAACTAATCTTTTGATTTTTCCTGTGGACGTGGCCCAATGAATAGTGCCATTTTTCAAGTATGGTCTGAGCATAATTCTCTTGTTCACCTGCTGTGGTGTTACTTTCTACTTTGCCGTCATAGACTTTTACCTGCTTGGTTGTGTGTCTAGTTCATTGTCTGCTCCAAACAGTGGATTCTGTGTGAGTTACAGAGAGTAAGAGGAGCCTATTAAACAGTTTTCTGTTCAGAGAGGGTTCCCTATTGATTTTTGCTTAATGGGATAAATAATTCATGATAATCAGGTACAATTTAGGTTTTAATAGAATTCTTTTTCATTTGTAGCTCATTGAAAAAGCTTCAAAAATGTGTATTTGTAGGTGACCTTGCATGAAACCTTGTTGTGAAACATCCATTATATTTTTCCATGTTTTTGTCATTTATTGACAATAAGAAAATTACTGACTTGAACCTGTCAGTACAGAATGTAAACTGAAAGCCAATGTAATTTATGTAAAAATGTAATGCATTATAATACATGTAAATGGCCTAGAAAGACAATTATAACAACTCAATTGGATTAATCACAGTAATAATAAAAGTTTTGCACAACAAAAATCCAAACGTGTTCGCAGTAGTGTTGGCCATTCGCTCCCTCTGGAAGCTGCGGAGGGGTGGAGGGCTTGTTTGTTTGCTCCTGGAGCTCTGGTGAGGAATTCATGCTGCAGGCCAGGTGCACTTCGAGCCTGTTGAACAGCACACACTCCATGTAAATACAGTTTAAGAGCAGTTGTTTGACACACTCCTTGTGCCATTCGGGTGTTTGCTATTTGTCTGTTACTGCCTTTCAGACAGAAAGAGCCTTGTTTCAGTGTTCATTTAGTAGAGTCAACAGCTCCCTCCCCTGCATTCATTAACTTTCAGAAGAGCCCTTGCTTAATGTTCTAAAAATATTTGCAGTCAATATTATGTCACTAATTAATGATTTACAAACATTAGATGCATTGTATTCTTTTACACTGCTGTGCGTAATTGAGTAATATGTTGTTAGGTAGATGCAGTTATTGCTGAGGCTGTTTTTATATTTGAAACCTATTTCATTTAAACATTTTTGCATATTTTGTATCGTTTTGTATGAGCGAAATGTTGTTGTTACAGTTATGCAATCTCTCTTCAGTTGAACTTCTCTCCCAAAAGAACACACACACACACACGCACACACACGGCGACCATTGTGTGGTGTACATGTGGTAGCTCAGGCGTTCAAGCGTGCAGACGTGTTGTTTGTAAAGAAAAGCCTAATTAAGTAGAAAATGCGAGCGCCCCTACTCACCCCCTTTTCCCAGCCATAATGGCCGACACGCCACTTCCCTTGCTCATGCTAATGTGTGGAATGCAGCCATTTCCTCCCTCTGCAGGAAGACAAAGACAGTCAAGGTCGAGCCCCGGCTTTATCTCACCTCTGACCTATTTTTGCAAGGTAAACGCTGTGTTGTGTACCTCTCTATGCACAGCCTTATAGCCTACTGATCTAATTTTGTGTTAAGTTTACTATCATAATTACCAAACCCCGTCTCAGGGACTGGGGGCCTAAGGAATGTAGGTCTTGAAACAGTTTTTAACGACTGGACAGATTAGAGGACTGTGTCCATTTAACAGGTTACAGCAGTGGCCATTCTCACTTATATATGGTTATTCATTAACCTCTTGGACTCACAAAATCTGTATGTGGGTCCATATGTTTGTTCTTCACTCTTATAACTACATCACTTACATATTACTTTTATATCAGTGAAACAGTAGTAGCTGCAATAATAAACAAAATCCACTGATTTTATGTGAACGTAATGGATCATCTTTTTGAACGAAGGAAACACCTTTCTACAGAAACATACTGTCTTACAATAGTGATAGGAAAGTGTTAAACACTTCTAAAAGCTACTTCACATAAAGCTATTACACACAACTGTTTATACTAATTTTGAGGTTTAGGCCTAACACTTTTTTTTTTACAAACCTTTCGAAATGAAAATAATGTTATTTTCTGGATTTGTTTTGCCTTGATCAGCATTCTGTGTACAACACAAAAGACACCCATGAGATCACTGGTTGTCATGGATAGTAAACAAAATTTCTGCCAAGGGATATTTAGGCAATGCTGTACTGGTAGTGTTTGGAGGGGTGAGTTATTCCACTTCCCAACACACATGTATATAAAACATGCATATGAAAATGTTAAGAGCGGCTTGTTCTAAAAACCATGAACACTAATTCGACTCTTAGAATATTGGATATGGCCTAAACACTTTTTCTGCCCCATTTCTAACCTGTCAAGCACCAACTGCTGCTTTGAATTTTCCTTCAGGCTCTTTTCTCAGCGATGTGTTTGCTTTTTTTATCTGGTTTGTGGTTAGGTTTTGTATGCTGACTGAAAAAAGTCAGTTGTAACAAATGCAGGTGGAGATATGATCGCCGCTTTGCATCCACATATCGGGGGAACCAAGTGCATGTGTCAACAAGCAAAGACTTGCCTTCTACATAGACATTTGGAGTCAATCAGTGCCAGTAGAGTATAGTTGACTATTCTCCATTTATAGCATTTAGCAGACATGTCCGTTCCCTAACTACAGGGGACAGTCTCTGGGTTAAGGGTCTTGCTCAGGAACCCAGTGGTGGTCTGCTGAACATAGGATTCGAACCCATGACATCTTGGTCCAAAATCAAGTATCCTACCAACTAGGTCACCACCACTCCATAGAGATAATAAGAGATAAATGTGTGTGGGTTCATGTGTGTTTCTGTTCTGATCCCAAAGAAGAGCTGATGTAGCAGAAATTGTTGAAAAAGTGAAATCTGTCTATGACAGAAAGGTGCCAGAACACACAGTGCATCCCATGCTGACCCCTCTGCATCGCTTACCTGGGAAAAGAGAGCACCAGGATGCACTGTGGGAGGAAGGTGGGGTGGTGGATTGAGATATGATTCTCTTTGCAATGTTTTGCAGGGTAATCACGGGTCCTACATTTATGTTACTCTGACGTGTACCACTTACATGGGCTCCCCCTGTTTTGAAAACACATTCTGTAATGCCGGTGGCCTTTGTCAAATGTGTGTATGTGTGTGCACTTTTCCTACAACACTAATTGTTCATTTTTAATACATGTGCAAGTGGTATATTTGAAATTTAAATTTTTTAAAAACGCATAATGCCAAGAGTAAACTTAGAGTAGAAGGAGGACACGTTATATAACGCATTATTATCACATTAATGCATTATTTCCTTCATGCCAACAATTTTATCGCACCTTAACGCAGGTTTTTTTTTTTTTTTTTAAATCCTTTTCTTTTGAAAGTTCTTTGCTTTTTGTGCTGGAGAGTGCGTGCAGCAGTCACAGACCGGAGGAGTCTTCTATAAGACTACCGTTGAAACAAGGTTTCACCAAGAAAAATAATACAAACAATCTTCATCAATAAGAAAAATATCTTGCTCTCCAAATTTAAGCTCGTCAATAGCGTTACAGTTGTATATGGCTCTGGTTAAAAACGTGAAACAGCGCCACCCCCCAACCGCGGTGAAACAGAGAATTTTACTGAAATTAATAGCGTCCCCATTCATTTCAGTGTAAACCAGTCACAAATTTTTTGGGAGGGTAGAATTAATTTATAAAGTGAGAGGTCAGATATGTTTTCTTGGGATTTAGAAATATTGTTGATTATGTACTGTTGAAATAAATAGCACTATTTCTTGTTTGTATGATATGTACAATAAAATACTTTTTATATTTTGTGGTGATTTAACACTAAATAAGAGGAGATTGGGGGAAGAGCAAGAGAGAGAAGATACATCAAAATGTGAGGTAGCAAAAGCAGAACAATGCTGTGAAATACTTAGCGCATTGGGGATGAAGGGTAATGAGATGTTTTACCAACAGGGACTTTATATGGAATTGGTCCCCCCTTTACAGCTGCTATAATGGTTCCGTCCCCCATTCGCAGGACCCCGGGGGGTAATTTGTTTTTCTATAACAATCTAGATAAAACATGTATGCCCTGCTAGGGGCAAATAGCTTTGGTTTTATATTTGACTCAACTCCATTAATGTTTAAGTTGAAATTTACAAGAAATATTTTAAATGTAGCAGTGTAAATGTACTAAAGGGATCACAGCTTCTTATTTGTTTAAAGTGTTTGTCAACAAAATGTTATTGCACATTTGTTCATATAGCGGAACATCAAAAATAAAAGTGTGCAATACACTACTTGTGAATTAATTCTTTAATTTTGCTTATAACAATGTAATCATTGTCCAGCAACAATTCAATCATTGTCCAGCATTGTTATCATTATTACATAATTATTACAATAATAGCTAAATCTAAAATGGATTAGAATACAGTCTTGCTACATTAACTTTGATATAGTAAGATTTTACGCTATTGTACGCTGTTTTTTAAACTTAGCTATTATTACTTAATTAGTTGAGAAAAGTAAAACTAGACAGAAATACATACAGCGATGGCAAATAAACAAGTCGTATTTGCCTGGTGGTAGACGCTAAAGCTGTGGAAGTGTGTAAAATGTGTCAGAGTCAAAGCATCGTGAGAGGGGTTGGGGGATGGAGTATGAAGTAGCAGATGGTAGACTTCTCTCCTGTAATGTCTGCTGTGGGGACAACAATACATCTCTCTGAAAGCTTATTAAGAAGGGGTAGGACACTGCACTCCACGGACAGCTGGCAGGCAGTATGCTTCACACACACACGCACACACACATTCACCCCTCCCTCAGTGTCTACACAGACACACACTCAGCAATTAACTGGCACGGGCCAGGGCTTAAATATTCACCAGCTGAAAGCAAACAAAAGAGCCTAAAATCAATTCTTTATCAGTTTTGTTGTTCACTGCATACCAGTCTGCACAATTCATGCTTCTACTTTGAAATCTATCAATTTGAATTATAGAGGCTATTTGTCAACTGTTTTTTTTAGCTGTAGCACCAGTAATGGAAAACAGAAAGAAAATATTTTTATTCGCTCTGACTGAGTGCAAAGAAATGAATATAGATAAGTCGAGATGATAAGAACAATTCTGTAAGAATGAGTTCAATAAACATTTATTGCTAATAAAAGAACTGGTTATCACATTGTGGTGAGACATTCCTAACAAGACCTAACATAAAAGAATCAAATACATTGGTGGGAACTACATTACTCTTTTGACACACAGGGCTTCCTTTGTCTTTATTCGATAGATACAGATATTCGTTTTTCTGCATATATGATCCAGGGGCTAACACGGGTATCCTTTTCAAATGAGTGGGCTGAGGGCTGATTTGCCAAAAGGCTTTAGTAGTAATTAAATCTATGACATAAGGAAATAAAAAAGATAAAAGGGTATAACATAAGTAGGATTTATGCAATCTCCTAACCAGTCCTACTCCTAATGTGAGCTGCTCTGATGCCTGGATTTTACCAGCCAACCTGGGCTCAGTGGGGAGCAATTCATTTATTTTAAGGCATGAGTAAATAAATATAAACATGATGAAATAAACATTAACCTATAAGCTTCCGAACTCCAGTAACCTGAATTCGGTTAATTCTAAGACTTCAAATTTTGTTTAATAGTTGATCCTGTAACATTAGTAAACATAAATATATAAACAGAATT
>JBBPCW010000106.1:8029660-8043215 GCA_037974425.1 Phenacogrammus interruptus
TGCTACTTCTCTCCTTTGCCTGTTCTCCTACACAAAGTATTTGCTGGTCATTGATTTGTAGAGGAGTCCAATGCTTTTTTTTGTTCCTTGGATCGTTTACAGAAAGGGCTGTTTGGAAAAGAAAAGAGGTTAATATATTTTGTATATTATTGTGCCTTTTATAGCATCTAGTGACATGAACATAATGCCAAAGATTTGCATTACAAGTAAGTTATATAATGAAAATGAGAACTAGTGAGGTGAAATGTAGACGCCTTGCTCAGACTGGTTGACCCATACTTAGATGTTGCTGTGAACTTCTGGAATGGGATTTTTTTTGTATTCCATTAACATTTCATTAATTAAATAAAAAAAAACCTTTAATATATATCTTTTCAAAAACAGTGTTGTTTGGTTTGTTTTCTTTACCAAGTCTACCATGAATTGTTTGGAATGTCCTTGCACTAAATTAAAAAGGCAGATGTACTTGAGGGAAGAAGTGGTGGTTGTGGTCTGACCCACTGCCTTTTTTTTTTTTTTTTTTTTACAAGTGCAAATCTGTACAACCTCCTCTAATCTGAGTTTCTTCATCAGCATGAATGGTATCTTTCATTCAGCACAGAAGAAAGCAGCCTTATTCGCTGCAGCAAAACAATTCGGCCACCTGCTTGACTCTTGGCAGGGAACCTGCTTTTCTCAATGTGTCTGTTGCTCATGCCTTTAGTCAGCATTCTACTTTTCTTCAGTACAAATGTTCTGACAAAGATTCACTTATGCTGAAACTTCTCTGCAGTGTTCTAATCATTTGAGGGTGCACTATACCAATCAGCCTCAACACTTAAATCATTGTCAGTTTATGTAAATAACAGATTGTTTGGATGACTGGGCAGCAATCATACATTAGGCAACAAATAAACAATCAGTTCTTAAAGTTAAAGCATTGGAAGAATGAGCATGGGCCAAATTTTGATGCTAGCTGCTCCTAAACAGCAGGTCTTATGGGCTGTTCCCGATATACATGGGTGTCCAAGGCACGTTGATGCACGTGGGGAGGAAATTATAGCCTGTTCAGTCTGATCCCACAAAAGAGCTACCGTAGCACAAATTGCTACACAAGTTAATGCTGAATGTGATGGAAAGGTGTCAGACACACTGCATATAGGGCTGCATAGCTGCAGACCATGACCATGGAGCAATGGAAGAAGGTGGCCTGGTCTGATGAATCACATTGTCTTTAACATCATGTGAACAGCCAGGTGTGTGTACAACGGGAGAGTTAGCTCCAGGGTGCACAGTTCTGGGAAGTCCTGTCAATCATGTGGAGGTTACTTTGACACATACCACCTACCTGAACATTGCAGCAGATCTGGAATACCCCTTCATGACAATTGTATTTCCTAATGACCCAAATTCAGACAAATCGAGAGGCCTCTTGGAGTCCATGCTTTGATAAGTTCTTCTGGCAGCCAGGGTGACCTCCACATTGTTCTGAAGTAGATACTGTACAAGTAACACATTAGTTTTCCTCATTCAAGATCCATTTGGTGTTGAAATATGCATATTTTTTTACTGTTCCCCTCATATTAAATGAATATGTTGAATTAATATTAATAGATTATTTTTAAAGGGGTATTTAAGCCTAAACTAGCATTTAACAGATTATTTGATGTGTTATGTTATGTATCTCTCAGTATTTGACAGAATTTTAACCTGCTTTCACTACAATACCCAGCATGCATTGTGTTAATACTTCCTACATTGAGATCAGAAGTGCAGAGAAATGCAGTAATGAAGAGGCTAATAATGGGTAAGTTGGAGCTGGCAATGACTTTAGATCCAAATTGATCACATTCCAGTGTAAGAAGTCGGAAAGCCCGGTTGTAGCCAGGTTAGCCAACGTTATCCATTGTAGCAATGCCTGTTGGTAATGCATTGTGATGTGTTATGCACATACAAATGTTACAGCAACGTATTCACAGATAGAAGCTGAACAGCACTGTGTGTACAACTAATTAGTCATTCACAAATAAAACAAATGAATCGTAATAAACAGTATCTACTACAGCTTTCACTACTGTTAATGCATGGAGCAACCATCTTGCATTTTGAGATCGGGGATGGTGAGGTTCCTCCAACTTTCCAAGGTTCCAGTTAAAACTTCCCAGATCAAATTCCAATTTAAACACGTATGTGATATTCAGCTTCCTAGCAGTAGTTTTAGATATCTGGCTCCCTTCTGCATTCTGCATTAACAAGTAGGGGAGGGGAAAACATTTAAAACAGCTTGCCCTCTGTTATTCATTACAAAGCCCTTAAGACACATTCCACCTATAATGGCAGCACGGTAGGTGGTGAGTAGACATGTTTACAATAGAAGCAGCAATGGTTAAATTTGCCTTTCTCACTCTGATATATAAATTAGCGGATCACATTTGGCATGGGCCAGAAAAGAATTTCATTGTGACTGTAGACCTTAAATTACATTTTCAGTGGCGACTGTCAGTGTTAGTCAGAAATGAAATCAATCATGCTAGGTGTTTATCAATATTCTGATGCCCTGGAAGGCATTTTGCAGACTTAAAGGCATAATAGCACATACAAAATGAGCACTTATAGGCCTATATAACATATATGATTTATTCATTCTTTTAACAAAGCATTTCATCTGTGGACTCACTGATCTGAAGCTAATAGTGTCAATCAATAAGGTATTTGTCACATTTATTTTGACACACATTTTTAAAAAATACAAAGCTGGACCTTTTTGTAAAAGAGTATCTGGGATGTCTTGCTGTGCTCCTTAACAAATGAGGAGGACCTGAGCGCTCAAATGTGTTAGCAATCAAATGAGTACATGGCATTATGAGTTTAATTTATTGAATTTTGTAACACATGCTCGTTAGACAGGACTGTGAAAGAATTACTTTAAGTGCTCCTTTATGATGGTTGAAACAGCTCAAATGATTAATGGCAAAAAAAATCTGTCTGGAACACTTTCACCTTTCCTCCCTTTTTGACTTCTGTGAATGGCGTTAATCTCTCAAGAACTTTCGTTCCTAAACTGGGCACATTTTTCAGCTACTCGGCTCAAAAATGATTCACTCTAAGGGAAATGAATAAGCATTGCTAGTGTGTGTGTGTGTCAGCTGGCAGTGGTGAGATACAGACTGGACAATTCTTCATGTCTGAAGTCTTGCTTAAGGGAATAACGAGTAAAAGGTCAGCCCATAGATCATCTAGGAGAACATTCCACTGGAACCAACGTTATTGATCGTCTGTTAACATAATGGTGAAGCTTGATCAGTGAATCTAAATCTGTTCTCAGCATGGTTTTACAGTTTACCTAAGCACACACGTGTTCTTTGCTGGCTCTCATTTCCCACTCGAAATACCTTCTTTCTTTTGTGCTTCTCTCGATAGGTGTGAGATGGCATTCCTTAAATGTTTTGCAAGTTTCCTAGCTGGTGGGTTTGCTTGTGGCGAGCGGGTGCGACTTTTCTCGGCTCAGGCTGGAGGTAATGGGGGTAAAAGCCACTCGAGGAATGTCTCACTCTGTCCTGTCCATGAAGAACAAGGTAGACCCTGCATGCTTCAAGGTCAACTGATGAGTCGGCGTACCGTTTGGTCACCCCTCCTCCCTTCACAATTAGTTGGACATGTTCAACCATTAGACAATTAGGCCTTTTACAGCTCAGCTACTGATTCACTTCAGTATCTGAATCACTTGGATGACCAGCACAACCCATGTTCCATTGACGTATAAACTATTTTGCAACTGAAATAACTCCGTTTGGAAGAAAAGGAATGTTTGTTTTTTTCGTACTGGGATAGAGCTTCTGCACCTAAAGTTGCTGAGCAATGCAGCAGCAGTGTGTGTGTGTGTGTGTGTGTGTGTGTGTGTGTGTGGTCTAATATTTACCTTACATTATTGACCAAATAACTCAAACTGATATAAAAACTGGTAAAGTAGTGAAAATGGGGAAATGTGCGCTTTTATTCGGCTGGTTATTGAGAGGTTAGGGTTAGTTGCAGGTATAGACCTAGTATGGTCCAGGTACAGAATATCTTCACAAGTAATTATTGACCTCTGTGTGTGTGTGTGTGTGTGTGTGTGTGTGTGTGTGTGTGTGTGTGTGTGTGTGTGTGTGTGTGTGTGTGTACACGGTATAAGATCTAAGTCCCCTCTGTGGGAAATCTAATTTCTGGCGCCATACTTGTTTCAGCAGGCTGCGTTTTCCTTTTAACTTCTGCAGAAGGGGTAGAGTCTGTTCACATTCCAGAAATATCTGTAGTTTTCCAAAGAAAAATGTATCTCAGTGGTGTCTTCAGTGTTCACTAAATACGAGTAATCGACAATCACTGATGTTTCTTATACACATTTGCATTTGGCCCAACCATGTGATAGAAAAATGTATTTAAGGGTATTTTTAATGAAAAAGTAAGACATACTAAACATCTTTGAACTTTTTTTCGAACAACTTAAGCCACACTTAAGCTACAGTAGATTAAAGAGTGTAATAGGTCAGATGAAACGTACAGGCATCTGTAATACACATAGAACATTACATTAGTACACTACTGCTTAATTTATTACGGGTATACTGTTGCATCTAAGAGACCCAGCAAAAATGTGAGATTAGGTTTTGTGGTCTGATACGAAAAATATTTTTATTTTGATTAAAATGCAAAATGCCATGTGTGGTGCAAACCTAAGACTACCTATTCCTCAACAAACACAATTCTAATAGTGAAGTATAACATTGGCATTATCATGCTGTGGGTATGCTTTTTTTCCCACAAGAATTGGGCATCTTGTTAAAACATAAGGATGGATGGATGCATGGTGCAGAAAGATACTTTAAGACATCTTTCTGTATGTCTAAAATCTTGGGAGAAATTGCATCCAAACACAAAGTGGTTAAACAAAAAAACATTACAGTTTTACAGTGGCCAAGTCAGTATCCAGATCTCAGTGATGTACAAAAGTAAATGGTCCGTTGATATATCTTTAGATTCAAACATTACAAAAATACTACAGTTTTCATGAAGGCCATCAAAAATTTGCAGTTTTATAATCATTACTGCATTACTGAAACTGCAGTGCAACTTCACCTATAGCATATGTCACTTAAAATGCACTAAATTGCAACACCCTGCAGTATAATTGCTGTTAATTTCATAATAATTGGTTATTTTTTTGTAGGGAAAGCAGTTTAAAAAAACAAAATACTTTCCTGTAAAACTAGACAGGGACTTGACTGAAAATGAGCACTTTTGAAAGTCCTTCAGGAAGCCTGGAGAACTATTCCTCAAGCATTATGGATAACCCCACACACCCCTCACACACTTTCTTTTCCCTCCTTTAGGGTGGCAGAACCTTCCATAGCATCCAAGACCTCGCTGCTAAGATGGGGAACAGTTTGTTCCCTCAGGCCATTAGACACACACACACACACACACACACACACACACACACACACACACACACACACAAACACACACTGATCTCAACTCAAATGCTTCCTTTTCCCAAACACTTTGTATAAAGACAGCAAATGGTTCCACCATTAACAAAAAAAAACTGTGACTGTAAATACCTTAATAACCTTAGTTATTAAATACTGGACATTTTAATAATGCTGCTGCTTTTTTTTTTTTTTTTTTTTTTTTTTTTTTTTTTTTTCCAAAATATTGGTTTATAATAATTGCAGTTTTGTAGGGAAAGCAGACACAGTGAGAAGGTTTTCTCACTGTGAGAAGTGAGAAGTTACAGTTTTTACATTAGTGGAGTTCTAATCTAAAAGCATTAAGCAGAGCCCTGGCCCCCAGTGTTGGCCTTTGCACATACTTTTGTCCAATAGTTCAATAAGAAACAGTCAAAAAACGGCTCAGTCAAGTGCTGTGTTTTGCTTAGATTTCCATGGAGATTCCAAAACTTCCTGCTCAGAGCGTTCGTGGAATGCATCTGCCCCCACCTCCTTTCCCTCTTTTTCCTTAGTAAGGTCTCATTTAAGATCCACAACCGCTGTTAGCTGCCACATACCTACTCTTGATCTGTCACCTAGTCAGAAGCACACAAAATGTTTTTGCCTACTGTTTTGTCCATTGCTTTTAAGCTACCACTATATTAAACATACAAAATTATGACAAAGAACTGTAGTAATTCTGCAACAATTTCTGTAGGATTCCAACAATATATAGCAGTCAATTGGGACAGTGCTATGCTGACTTGCAATACTTTATACACTTGCTGTAGTTTATTGTAGGGAACAGCAATACATTGCTGTACTGTTATTTATATATGCATATTCTGTTTAGTATGTACAATATACATCAAGTAATATATCTCATTACAGAACCGTTATACAGCTCCACAGAAAATGTGTCTTTTAATACTTCAGTGTTTTTTGGTTTGTAAATGTATAGACTAGTGTTCATGTGCAAGACAAAAGCAACTAGTGCATTGTTCAATACCATGAAAACCCTTCTTGTGAAATGAATCACTTCTTCTTGGAAAGTTCAGGCAGTTGGAAAACTGTGTTTGCCCTCAAACCAATTCCCTCCAGAGTGGCATTCTGCAGCCTGAGGGTGCGCCGTCTCTGACTCAAGGCTGCGCCAGACAGACACTGATCTTTTCTCATGGGTGAAGAAGTGAAGAAGGGACAGGAAGTATCAGCAATACCTGTCCTGCCTGAGCTGAGACGTCTAGGTGGTGTGAAGGCCAGTCTGGCATTTTTAACAGTGAGAGTCAGGTTATGTGCAGGTGAGGTAATGAGGCAGACCAGGTGTGCTTTCTGAGCCGCTTATTTAACAGATGGCCTTGATTCAATATTTTACCGGAAGAGAACAATACCCTGTAAACGTTTCATAAGTAATTAAAGATAAAATGAATTTTGAAGATAGACCAGTACTGTGCAAAGGTCTAGGCCAACCCCCACATCTCTTTATATTTTGCTTTGTTGGTACTATTTTATGCCTTCCAAACTGTCTTATCCATGGCATATGGAGTAGATTAAAGAAATTGGAACAAACGTTTTACCGCTGCAGGCTGTAAAGTGCCTGAAGATACAAGGCACATAGATAAAGGTGTTCCAACCATTCATCTGGAATCACATGTATCTGTTTCTTCACTGGTTCATGCCTTAAGGTAGATTGCTTTGAATGATTCATTCATTAGTAAAAGTGTGGCTTAAAAAACTAAAAACTTTCCTGTAAAACTAGTCAGGGACTTGACTGAAAATTAGCACTTTTGAAAGTCCTTCAGGAAGCCTGGAGAACTATTCCTCAAGCATTATGGATAACCCCACACACTTTCTTTTCCCTCCTTCTAGGTGGCAGAACCTTCCACAGCATCCAAGACCTCGCTGCTAAGATGGGGAACAGTTTCTTCCCTCTGGGCATCAGACCACACACACACACACAAACAAACAAACACACAAACACACACTGATCTCAACTCAACTGCTTCCATTTCCCAAACACATTGTACATAGACAGCAAACGGTTCCACCATTAACAAAGAAAATTGTCACTGTAAATACCTTGTAGTTATTAAATACTAGACATTTTTAATAATGCTGCTGCTATAGATTCTATTTTTCCACAATTGTTTAGTTGCGTCTACCTCAATCTTTGATTTCTGAACTACTGCTAGAGAACAGTGTGTCAGAAATATGACAGTTCTGA
This sequence comes from Phenacogrammus interruptus, assembly GCA_037974425.1. NCBI lineage: Eukaryota > Metazoa > Chordata > Actinopteri > Characiformes > Alestidae > Phenacogrammus > Phenacogrammus interruptus. The sequence goes on from JBBPCW010000106.1 coordinate 8,037,326, forward strand.
TAGGCATTCATAGAATGAGGATGTAATGTGTCATTTTGGAATATTTTACAAGATATTGGTTTATGAAGTGCTATATTTTTGCACTGATTACAAATTTACCAGCTAGCATAGCAGTTGTCTAGCTGTTACCCAAAAAGGACTTTGTGCCTATCCCAGTATGCACACCCACCTACCCACACAACCTCTTATTCTGTACCAGCCATGTGGGGATACAAGCACCCTGAATACAGTATAGTGTGGATTTGTGAAGTAAAACAAAAAAATGAAATTGCTGATCAAAAATGGTCAGTACTGTGTGGATTCCTTAACACACTCCTTTAGATCATTTTTAGTACATGCATTCTCTGTTACTATGTTGCTGATCGACTGTTGTGGAAACAAGTAGGCAAACTCAGGTATACAGCCAGGTGTAAATGCCAGCTGGAGGAATATTCTCCCCCCTCAACTCACATAAAACAGATTCCTGTCACTGTGTTAGCAGTACGCAGATATGGGCATGAACAACAGTGTTGCAGGATGAGGTCAGGTAGTTGGTGAATGACGGAAATGATTTATGGGCTTGAAGTTGATTTGCCATCTCCAAATGACATGACCAGGCTTAGCAACAATTAATTATCTTTATGAGCTTTGAGTTCCATTTTTAAGGTGAAAAAGTTGTTATTTTAATGGTAAATTTTCAGTTTAGAGAATTTCAGGGGATAGGAAAAGTTCATGGGATTGGGGCCAGAAATCCAAAGCCTCTGGAAGCGATAAAATGGTCCTTTTTGTCTTAAACATAGTTTTACAACACAAGGTACCACTATTTTATCAGCATCAATATCACATATCACATTCAAATTCAGGTTCATATTTGAGTTTATACAGGGTCAATCTTTTTCTGCATCAGTTTACATCCAAACAGTCTGACTTTGTATCTAGTAGTCAAAGTGTAATCTCTTCTGTGTCACTTGTTGCCAGCAGGAGCCCCCTAATTCCAGAGGTCCCATGCGATTGCAAAGTTTGCATGGTGATAAAGATCACCACTTCGTCTTAATACATGTAGAAAAATCAGCAAAACATGTCACAGACATGGTTCTTGTCGTGTCATGGTTCTTTTTTGTTTTGAACAGCACAATATCACATTAAAATTCATGTATGAGCTTATACAGAGTCAACATTTTTCTGCATCATTTTAGATCCAAATACTCTTGATTTTGCATCTAAGGAACTGAATTATGCAGAAATAAAAAAAATGCTTGATTGTGCATCACATTTGTTGCTGTTTACCGTCACATTTTTGCTATTTGTTGATTCTGACTATAATAAGCTACTCTGAAGCAGCAGTGTGGTGAGCTGGACTGACAGGCCCCTTGCAGGGCTGTGCAATACACTCTACACACAGGAATGTCCACCATGTCTGTTTCACAACAGCTCTACTGAGGCCAAACACTGACAGGTGAGAGTAGGCACGTTGTCACATATTTAGGATTTGTGCTCACACTTTTCTGTTGCATTTGTGCATGTGGAGAAAGAGATTGCAAAAGAAACAGGTTTTATATAACTTTTATATAACACCTCTGCTGAGCTTTCTAAGCCCTGTGTACTCCTCACATGGGCAAAGGCCCATATGTGGTCAGAGGCATGAGCGGTATGTGCACATGCATTTTACTTGCCGTGTGAAAAAACCCACTAGACGGATGGATATTTGTGTGTCTTGCTGCAGATTGTTCAGGGGGAAGTCTGAGGCGTGTATTTTTCTTGTCTCCACGGCACCCCTTAAACTTCCTGAGACTCGCCGAGAATCTGAAGTATTTTAAAAGATGAGGCCTGAAGGCTGTAAAGGTCAGATGTCCATCAGGCTTTATTTTGCATGGAATGTTCTTTTTTTTTATCTCGGCTGAAAGATACCATTTCATAAGTCATTGCACATCTTTAATAGTAACGTATAAAATGCCATTTTAAGGATGACTAATTAACAACAGCCTGCATTTCTGTCTGGTTCAAAACATGAATTATTCAGCCACTACACATTTTTGGCAGTCATTCTTACCACTGGCTGTCTGTCGGAGAAAAAGAGACAGAACAGGAGAACTCTCTTCCTTCTGAAATATCCTGTAAAATTCTAAAAACTATGATTTGTTTTCTATTACCTTTAGATTTTGTAAACTGTATACATGAATATCGTATTTCTTTGAGTCATTATGGATATTATGGATATGGATGGATGCATAGATAGGTAGATAGACAGGTATATAAACAGAGTTGAGATATTTACAAAGCATATAATCTATACTATTGGTTTACAAATGTAGTGTGCCCATATCAAAGACAAAAATGCAATCTTCTCCTGGTAGTGTTTCTTACTGCTGTCAGCTTTGAGCTTTGATTATTCTCTCTATCAGGCAATATAGCAGGCAATAGCAGGTTTAGTCACAGCTGCAGCTTGTTTGTCTGAAAACCAACTGTGTCCACTGGAATATGAAGGTTCCCATCAAGAGCAATGACTGGTTAGTTCAAGTTAAATCTCTTCTGTGTCAAAAAAAACCTGTGTCATAAATATTCAGTTGATTTGTTTATTAGCCAACCACTTGTTGCCAACAGGATGACCACCCCCACCCAACCCCAGAGGTCCCCTGCAATTGCAAAGTGATTTACAGTAAAATCAGCAAAACCTGTCACAGACAAACATCCATTTTCTCACTTTTCCAAAAGCCTTATGGGTTTACCCTCTTTACTGCACCTGCTCTTCATATCTCATTTCCTCCTGTAGGACAGTGTCTAGTCTAATTGCTAGTGGCACTGTGGTTTGATGCTTTCCTCTCAAAAGCTGTTAGGATTTCTCACATGTAGTAAAGCATTGTGCAATGTGCAGACATTGTGCAACGCTCTCACTTCTCAAGCTCACAGAGTAATTCATTCATAGATAAATCGCTGTCTGTGAAAGTAGGGCAAAGGAGCATTCCAGCAGGAGAAATCTGGCATCCATCACTTGATCTCTCTCTGCTGTTTTTTTTTTCTACAGTCAAAAAGGTTAAGGTTGCCATTTTTTAGAGTAAAACTTCTAGGGTGTCATGTTGGTATGAGAAAAGGATAAAAAACAGCCCACTCATGTCTATGGGTTAAAGGTGCTTATGTGAAGAAAAGATGTCTCAGACAAGATAATTTAATCCCCTGCGGTACACACATACTCTTACCCTCATGCTTATGAGACTGAATTGAATGGATTGGGATGTCTTCTTCTTTAACCGGTGGTGAGACACTTTAATGGTAGCATAATGTTGGCCATTAAATGTTCTTGTTTTCAGAGCAGTTCAAATGTTCAGTGTTTTGAGAATGTACTGGAATGCAGCTGGAAAAACTGTTGAGGAAGTCCAAAGTGAATTACAGCTACTCTCAATCAGGATTGATACACAACCATGTGGTTAACAGGTTTATGGATGTGCAGCCATCATTTTATGGCCACTTATCAGATTCAATCTCGCAAACAACACTTGTTCATTCCAAAGCGAATGACTGTTTACTGCTTTGATATAGTCTGGGGGTTATCGCCTGTCTGGCCCTTTGGAGTGCGCCGCACAAAATTAAACCGACTGTTCTAATCTTTAGAAACTCATGGACAAGGTCCTGTCAAGCACATTCCTGTGGTATCTCTGTTTCAGACTTGAACTGCCGCCCCCCGGGGGGGGATTCTGACCAGAATGAGCTCCCATCTGTTACACAAATGGACTTAACTGAAGTGGTAAAGGAGTTATTTAAATGTAGCTTTGACACATGCCTCAGCTGTGCAGAGACACCTTTCTGAAAGGGGTAGTGGGTGTGTGAGGCAACAGAAATAACACATGGGTTCCCTGGAAAAATGACCACAACACTTGGGTCATACATGACCCTGGGACTGCCAAGTAGCCCTGATACCCAGATGATGTAATGCCCCCAAAGAGATGTGACAGTAACCTGACGCCAGAGCCCATGGATTGTTGTCAGCGCTCGGAGACTTTTCAGATCCGAAACGGTCCGTCATGCATCTGACCCCTAGGGCCCCTCGTCTATATTACCTTTATTACTTCTTTCAGCGGGGTATGGAGAAACAAACTGGCTTTTCACCTCAAAGCAATAGTTCTCGCATAGTTTTCCCATTACCTTAAATGTAGCCACTTAGTTTAAATGTGCTTGGTGTCCGTAGTTTGCTTCTTTAGTTTTACACTGGAGCTACAAGGCTGAAGTAGTTGGTAATGGAAGATTATAACCACCTGTTAATATTGCAAAAAACAAACCTAAAGCATCACAGAAATTCCCCCCAATGTTTTTGCAATATACACCTAGAGATAAAAATGGATATTTGGAAGCTTGGAAAATTTGAACATTGTTGTTGCTAGGCACTTCTGTCCATATTACAGATCTATAGTTTTGATACTCTTCAGCATTTGCGTACATAGCTTAGTGTATTTTCATATTCAGTTTTTTTTTCCTACAGATTTTTATTTAGATTAGTTTATGTTGTTCTTGTCTCTCTGTGTCTTTGCAGTCATAACATAAGTAATTTCCTATGGGAGCAATAAAGCTTTATGATTCTAAATCTGATTAATAGGATGGCATGATGTGAGGGAAGTTCAACAATGTTATAGTGACAGCCATTGCTTAACCTTAAGTCAAACCAGAGAGTGTTACTATAGAGATGAGACAGTCCACATCTCGCAAAGGCCCCACTGTGTTGCGTAAAAGTAAACCCGCAACCTACAATCCACTTGTCTTGCAAGAGCTACTATATGAACCCAGTGTTTAGTATCTAAAAAGATCCACAGATTTGGCAAACCTGACAAAAGAACTAATTAGGAGTAAGGCTAAGAAAAATTAGTCTTGCAATGGCATGCACGTTCCTCTGGTTGTCAGATGTAGAACGGCTAACTCGAGTGATATTAGAGGCGAATATGGAGGAATGTCTTGTGTAAATATTGGTGGAGGCCCCTGGAATGCAATCTGGACTGGAGCCAGACAGGAAGCCTGAAACATTTGTCCCTCTGATCCCAATTTCCATGGACAATCACACTGAGAGATATTTTGGGAAGCGGTTCCTTGAAATCGGCCCACTGCCACCATGGGCCCTAATATACAAGAAGATCAGGGCAGCATCAGGTCACTGAAATGGTACAGCGATGGTATCAGTTTGACAACTGCATTGTTTTAGAACGAAAGTTTTTTCCCCCACATAGTTTTTAAATTATCATGTTCTTTTTGAGCTGGCTACTAAGGAAATAAAATTGCTCCTGACTTTGGGCCAAATAGGCCACGTCTTCCTTGTTTTGTTCTGTTATGCCGACAGTTATGGAATGCAGTAGATGGTTTGCAGAACAGTGAATATGTGGAACTAAATACCTCAGATACAATGGTGTCCAGGGTACTGAGCTCCAGAGGCTGTGTGCTGCGCCTGTTTCAGTGCAGTGTGGAATGCGGAAGTGTGGCAAGACAGTTGGGAAATAGGAAACTGTGTCACATATAGATTTAAACCACAGTACACCTTTAAAAAATCACAAGATGTTCGTGTTCACTAGAGTATAGTCATTATTCAAGGAAATGTCCTGACATTTTGACCATAGCTACTAAAAGCAAGGGCTTTGAGACCTGATTAGACTGACCTGCAGCTTACGTCTGCCATCTAGTGGCAAAAGAGCTGACTACAATCAACACAAGCCTTCTAGCTTTTTACAAATGTTCTGGTCCAAACCAGATGGAAACAAGGCTGGTGATTAAATTCTGGTTATTAAATTCTCATTCTTTTGTTGTGGTTTTTGTATATTATTGTTGTTGTTTTGTTATTGTTCTTCTTATAATTATCATTGTTATTATTGTTATTATTATTATTATTATTATTATTATTATTATTAGTAGTAGTAGTAGTAGTAGTAGTAGTAGTAGT
>JBBPCW010000106.1:8075547-8088025 GCA_037974425.1 Phenacogrammus interruptus
TACCTCAGCAGTGCCTAGCGGCCTTGGGGATCGAACCCGGACTTTCTGGTCGCAGGGCGGATGCCTTAACCACTAGGTCATCCAGCTGCCCCTGTTTTATGTCTGGCCCCGGCCCCGTACACACACAAACACACTCCCCCCAGAGAAAGAGAGGTGCTACAGCTGAGAGAGACGCTGCTTGCATGAAAACCGCTTCAGTGTTCTCAGTTATAGTAACTCGCATTTTTTTGTCAGTAACGGTAACGGCGTTGTAGTGGGGGAAACAGTAATCGCTGTTAGTAACGCCGCTTATTTATAGTGCCGTTATTATAAGAACCATGAACAGCATTTGAAACTTGTAGTGTTTACACAGTACCTATAACTGTGGTGACTTAGGCTGTTAGGGGGTTTTGAATCCAAGGACAGCCAGCGGCACCACTGAGGTACCCTTGAACAAGGTGCGGTCCCCACACATTGCTCCGCAGGCGCTGTGTTGGTTTCCCACTGCTTCACTTGGTGAACAGGTTAAATGCAAGAATGGTTTCCCATGCTGTGCTGTGGTGTGTACATATACTACAGATGGTTTGCTTTCCCTTTATTATACATAAAGTAAGATTTTATATAATATAGACCTTTAAAAAATTAAATGAAACAAATCTGGACTATGAATTTCAGTTTCCCCATTTGTCTTTCCATTTTAGAGGGTGCTGATGAACAGAAGGAGCAGAAAAGAGTCTTCAGTTCCAGAGGAGACTCCCCAGAAGAGAAAACCCTCAACATTTACAGATCTGTTGTCACGAAACAGGAAGACATCCACCATGCCAGAGGAAGTCACACTTAACAGGAAAACTTCCTCGATACCTGGAGAGACTCCCAAAAACCGAAAGTCCTCTACCTTTACTGATCTACTGACCCGGAACAGAAAGGTCTCTACAATCTCTGAGGAAGGACCGTCAAATAAAAAGTATTCCAGAAAACCATCCACTATTGAGGAAGAGGTGGGACTGCAACAATTCATCACTTCAATTCATAACTAAGCCCCCATTGCTTAATTATTTTCACATACATTAAATGAGTCCAAAATATTTAAATTCTAAATAAAACTTGCAAAAATATTTGCTTTCTAGACAGTTTGGGTTGATTATCCTTCATAACTCAATCATTACATTTTTACTTTAACAGCCAGATGGTGATACTCAGGTTTCCAAGCCACCCACTGTGCAAACAATCACTGAAGAAGAGGACATTATGCTCGCAGAAGGTCCCACTCTGGATCGGCCACTCACTTCTCTTGAAAAACTGCACATCATTGTAGGATATGCCATTGTCAGACGTGACCTCAGGTGAGAGACTACGAAGGGTGTCATTGTCCTAACAGTGTGATTTATTCATGTAAGGTGTCAGTATGCAGAGAAATAAAATGTATACAGTACTGTGCAAAAGTCTTAAGCACCTGTGCAAATTATTTGAAGTCATTTATATCAGCAGTGGCTTCTTTCTGCCAGCAAAAACAGCTGAACATTAGAATAAATGCAAACAAACAAGCAATCAAGATTTCTTTTTTCTTAAAAGTAGTCAATATTCTGTGAGCTGGTTAGAAAACACAGATTTGGATCCAGGTTTCTTCTCAGAGCCTCCAGTCATTGGGTGAATTAATAAAATTCCATAATCAACACCTAATTTAATCTTTTAAAAAAGCCAAACCAGGCATTCGATGGAGCTGCAAGTAAAACTGGGCTTCCTTGAGGAAAGAAATCTGGAAATGGTTAAGCGAATACTTTGCCACACATAAAACCACCATTTACTGTATTAATGTTGTTTGTATTTGATTGTACATGTTTTAACACTAACTTATCACCACTGCTCAGTAGTAAACAGCTTTTAAGCATAATATTCTCAAGATTTTGCACAGTACTGTATGAATACATGTCATGAACTGAGAGTCAATTCAGTTTTAGTGTACAGGTATAAAATTAATAATCCAGATTTTAAAAAAAACACAATGTTTTCAAAGTCATACATGAGCAGTCATCAACATGAAGGTTAAACAAAAAGTTGAATTCAGACAATTTGTGCTCGGTGCCTGAGTGACCCCCTAATTGGAAAAGCTTGAAAGCCCTTTACCTAGAGTAGGTTTTGCAGTGTAGTTGTATAATATCACAGCTGTGTCCTATAAAATAAATATCATTGTGTTTGCATACAACAGGACTGAGACAGGGTACCCTTTCAAATGTCCAGCTGTCAGAAAGCTGAGCCAGTAAATACACATCTAAACTTGAGTTTCCATTTCTCAGGGATGAGATCTACTGTCAGATCTGTAAGCAACTCCAAGAGAATGGGAATCGCAGTAGCTTTTTCCGTGGCTGGATCCTTTTGTCTCTTTGCCTGGGCATTTTCCCTGCCTCTGAGCGCTTTATTAAGGTGATCCTTACATATCTGTCTCTGTCAAAGTATGCTGTGCATAATAAGCCAAACTCGCCTTTCTGCTTTTCTTGAAGAGTTTGTTTACAAAAGGTGTCTGATTTTCCTTCTTGTAGTACCTGCAAAGCTTCATTCGTCTTGGCCCTTCTGGATATGCACCCTACTGCTCAGAGCGGCTGCGGCGTACTGTGGCCAACGGAGTCCGCGGAGAACCGCCCAGCTGGCTAGAGCTAGAGGTGAACTTGTTTAGGAAATCTAACATAGTTAATCCCTTAAACTCTAATGTTCAGACATAAGCCCATACATCAGTTTTTCACCCTGGTACATGCAGAATTTACAGAATAATATAATTAAAGCAGTTACTGAATAATAGGGGCTTAACATGAATATACAGTATGATAATATGCCTGCAGGCTAATACAAGACTCTATACAAGGATGCTCTAAAGCAGGGGTCACCAACACGGTGCCGGCGGACCTTTTTTCTAAAAATAGCACAACTCACTAGTGATCAGTTTCTAACATTTTCTTTGAACCTGTTGCTATTCTTCTTTAATTACTTTTATATAGATTGGAAAATGACAGTATCTAAAAAAAAAAGCATTTAAAACATCTTTATTATAATGAAGTTTTAGATAAGTTTAGGTAAACTCTGTATGGCTCAGTATTTGTAAAGTAGCTCTCAGTTTCAAAAAGGTTGGTGACCCCTGCTCTAAAGCCTATAATCCATATTTCACTTGATATTTTTCTGCCTTTCGTGTCTGATGTTTAATCATAGGCCACCAAATCCAAGAAACCCATGGCCATCTCTGTGACTCTTATGGACGGGCGAACTCTCAGCCTGCCTGTGGACTCTGCATCTACCTCTAAAGAAGTCTGTCAAGTGCTCTCCCAGAAGGTTAAACTCCAAGATACCTTTGGCTTCTCTCTGTATATGGCTCTGTATGACAAGGTAAGATGTCTCTACTTTAGAATCCTAAGGGTGGCATTCTTAAGGCTGTATGACACCTACGTAAACACATACATTATAAAGACTTATTCCTACAAGCATAAGATGTCATACAATTGTCTTTGGTGAATTACACCCTAGAAAGTGTTATGATTATTGGCATTTGTTGAATGAGCCTTTATAAATGGGTACATGTCAGTTATGTAATATTCAGGCGTTGTGTTTACGTGTATACACTGTTTTTTTTCCCCACATTTTTTAAAATACAAAATCAACAATGTTTGATTACATGTTACACTTGGTGGTTCCTTATAGTGTAGCTACATAAGCACATAAATATCTTGAATCTGCAGATTTAAAAACATTGTCAAACTGATGATTTTAGTCAAGTTATTGTCTCATATACAGTATATAGTAATCATATCAACTGAAATGATCTTAAACCTTTTTCAAATTGATTAATAAATATGCATTTAGAAGTTATATGTATGTGTATATATGATATTGAGAATTTTATCTCTCCTCAGGTCTGGTCTCTGGGCAGTGGGCGCGAGCATGTGATGGATGCCGTTTCCCAGTGTGAGCAGGAAGTGAGGCGCAAAGGTGGGAAGGAGCAGCACGCCCCTTGGCGCCTCTATTTCCGCAAAGAAATCTTCACTCCCTGGCATGACTGCAGTCAGGACAGCGTCAGTACCGACCTAATCTACAGACAGGTCATCAGAGGCCTGAAGTATGGAGAGTACCAGTGCGAGAAGGTAAGCTAGCATGGCGTTGAGACTTATTGACAGAGCACAGAGGGATGGGATTTGCATTTGTTTCGTCTCTCCACACCCCAGATTCAAATTATACACAATAAATGGCAATTTTTGATTTGTGTAGCATTAAAATGATAAACTTTGAATCTTGGAAAAATCTGTTAACCAATATAATATAAACACACGTATGCATTGTAAAGCCAGAATGCTGTAATTTACTATCAGTCACTTATTTTTATCAACCACCAGACAAGCATATTGCACTTACAGTACAGAGATATTATATTCCATTACATTTGCACACTGTTCTCTTGTTTCTACTTACAATGTCTGTTTTTCTTTATATTTGTATTACCTTAATTTTATCCTTTCAAAATTTCACTTTAATTCATTTGTAAATGTTATTCCACTGTCTTAGGTGTACATTTAACTACATACTGTACTTATATAACTGTGTATGTGACACATGAATCTTGAAGGAAGGTGATGTGGTCGAGCTGGCGGCGAAGCATTTCTTCGTACAGCACGGCTCAGACAGCAGTACAGAGAATACTAAGACTGTCGTCAAGGACTGTGTTAACTCCACATTACTGGAGGCCAAGTCAGAGGCCAAATGGATTCAGATGGTCAACACTGCACACCTAGAGGTACCTGTGCTCATACTCTCCGACTCTCTGTAATGACTAACACTTAAATAAACACTGAGATAAAGCACTGTGAAATCAGAACATCAAGTCAAATGTGAATATATGAACAGCAGGTTCTCAGAATGTGTTCTTTTTTTTTTCTCAGGGCCCTTATAAAAATTCAAAGTTTAGATAAGTTTAGATAAACTCTGTTCTAGTGACAAACTGGTAGCCCTTCATATGGCTCAGTATTTGTAAAGTAGGTCTCAGTTTCAAAAAGGTTGGGGACCCCTGCTCTAAAGCCTATAATCCATATTTCACTTGATATTTTTGTGTCTTTCGTGTCTGATGTTTAATCATAGCAGGTTCTCAGAATTTGTTCTTTTTTTCAGGGCCCTTATATAAACTCAAAGACCAGAGCTGCTGAAGTCAAAGCTGAGGTGGTGGATTATGCTCGTCAGAAGTGGCCCATGTTCTTTTCAAGGTTCTTTGAGGTTGTCAGGCATTCAGGTATTAAACACTGAAAGCAATATATTACATTGTTTGCTGTCATATACAGTACTGTGCAAAAGTCTTAGGCACCTGAGAAAATTATACTTAAAAGCTGTTTGCTACTGGGCAGTAGTGTTAAGTTAGTGTTAAAACACTAATTTTACAATAAATACAAATAACATTAATACAGTAAACCATAATTTCATGTTTGGCAAAGTGTTTGCTTGACCATTTCCAGACCTCCTTCCTCATGGAAGCCCACTATTATTTGTAGCGTCCATCAGAGACCTGGGTCGGCTCTTTTTACTTCATTAGATTAAATTAGGTGTGTTGCTTACAGACCTTTATAAATCCACACAATGACTGGAGACTCGAGCAGAAATCTGGAACCAAACCTGTGTTCTTCTAACCAGCTCACAAAATAGCAACTACTTTTTGGAAAAAAAATATCTTGATACTTTTTACAGCTTTCTTGATTGTTTGAATTTATTCTAATGTTCTATTGTGTTTTTGCTGGCAGAAACAAACCCAATGCTGATATAAATGGTTTTAAACAACTGGCACAGGTGCCTAAGACTTTTGCACAATACTGTGTATAGTCTCCTAGAAGTAAGCTTTCATTTGTAGTTAAATGTGCCTTTTCTTTATGCTACCATTTCCATGTATATTACCAGGCCCCTCTCTACCTAAGAACAAATTCATCATGGCTATCAACTGGACTGGAATAACGTTCCTGGATGAACGTGAGAGGAAGCTTTTAGAACTCTCCTACCCAATGGTGACTGGGGTAAACACCAAAAGGTGAGTTACAGTTCATTCTAGACGCTACAATTATTCGTTCAATGTAGTATGATTAAAATCAACTCACTGTTCTGAACTCTTTTACATGAAAGTGAACCCGGATTACTTAATGTCTTCATTGTTATTCATCCTAGAGAAGGAAAGTCCAGTCAGTCGGTGTGTTTGCTGACTCTGAAAGGAGACTTCACACTGAACACACCCATGTCTGGTGACATAGTTGATCTGGTAGCTCTGTTCCTGGCTGGCCTAACGGAGCGTTCCCAGTATGCAGTGGCCTTGCAGGAGGCCAACAGACAAGGTTAGACGTCTCAAAGCCTTACCTTAGGGCCTTCCAGACCAGAATAACTGTCAGTTACCTTTTAGAATGTTAATATAGGTTCAACTGCAGCGTTTCCTCATTAACCAGTTTGTAAATGAATAGAGAAATTATTCTATATTTGCAGTTTTATTTATTATTGTATCTGCAGTAGCTATATGCAGCAACATATAACAGTAAACACACATCTCAGAAATAACACTTAACTGTTGAATGACATACCTGAGCATAATTTAATTTTGTTGCAGAGGGAGCAGCAGCTTTTAAATACAATTATTAAAAGAATTATCTGTTCTACTATTTCAGATGACCCCACCTTTCTCAGCTTCAAAAAAGGAGAACTTATTCTCCTGATTAAAGATGATGACGTTTTTGTAAGCCATGGTTGGTTAAAGGGACAGAATGAGCGAACTGGACAAAAGGGAGCAGTACCCACAGAAGCCATCTCGATTCTTCCTACTCTCATGAAACCCACCAATGAGGTCTTGGTAAGGACTTGTCATCTTTAATTCTGTTGAACGAGTAGCAAGCTATACAACAATAACAAGAAGCAAGTCATTCTTGCAACTTCTGTTTTCTGGTTTGAAGGCCAACATGTTTAACTCTGAAGGGATTATGCCTAAATGTGTGCAGATTTGTGAGGTTTCATAAAACAAATAGATCAGGAGTTTCCGGCATGTGCAAAGTTTGGTGCACACCAGTCAGTAACTGGATGTTTTTTTGTTTTTTTTCCAGAGTCTGATCAGTCTCTCCCCAGATCAGAGGAAGACAGTCATTAACAACACTATCAGGGGAACAGCAACTGAGAGGGTGGCTCCTGCAACTCTCAAAGAGTTTTCCATTGAATATTTTAGGTATTTCTGACTGTTCTGACTGATTGTTTGAGTCATGCCTTCCAAATAGGATTTTTGTTCTTAATTATGTAAATTACTATAACAATGTCAAATGACATAATAGAAAACATAAGTAAGATTGAAAATGATCTCTGTTTTTTCAGACCCCCCACTAAAGATGTAAACCGGCAGGTAATCTCCAAAAACGTGGCCCCTGAAAGGCTGTGGGCCCACTCCAGAGAACCCATCAGACAGGCCTTGCTGAAGAGACTGTTGGGCAATCCTGAGCTCAGCCACCAGGCCTGCCTGGCCTTCACTGATATCTTTTTATTTCCAAGCATTTCTTTGGCATTATTACATAATTTATAATTGTATTTTTATTTATATTTATTAACACTAAATCTTATTGTTTCATAAGGACAACTTTTGTATTTTGACTTGATGCTGAAGTGTAGTTTGGAGTGTAAACTTGGTGTTTGGTGGAGAAGTTACAGGGTTGTTCATGTGACTATAACTATATGCAAGGAACACATAATGGTAAGAGTGCCATTCAGTAGAGGCTGTGTTTCCTTTACTGATTTCCTCTGCACCTATCCTGAAGTACATGGGTGACTACCCAACCAGGCAGATTCAGAACCCTCTAGAACTCACAGACCAGATCTTTGGGCCTGCCACTCAACATGAGGCACTGAGAGATGAGATCTACTGCCAGATCATGAAACAAATGACAAGCAACAACAACCGGTAATGATCGTCACATGTTCGATCAGTGCTGATTCAGTGCTGAGGGCTAACATGTGACCCTTTCAGTTTCATGTACATTTGTGAAAGTGTATAAAACAGTTCTGTTCAAATCCTAACCTCTAGCACGGTTTGTGTTATGAAAGGACAGTTGCACAATATTATGCAAGAGCTCTGCACAGACGGCTTGATAAAGTTGCCAGTACCAAAGTCACCTTTCTTAGATCACTGCAACACTGGGTTTAGCTTGGCTCTGGTCTGTTCTTAAAATGTAATTGTTCTAAGCAATTCAACTAGGAGTACTGGAGTACATGTTTAGGTTAAATAACCTTTGAAGTAAAGCTTTTGTAGTTTTATTGGATCATTTTGAATGAACTGGCATGTTCCTTGCCATATATGCACATTATTATACCTGGGTGGCAGGGTGGTAGAAGCCTAGTGGGTAATACACTTATCTGTGAACCTGATGACCAAAGGTTAACCCTCAGTTGCTCCAGCTGGATTGTCCCTGTAACTAATGATTGTAGGTTGCTCTGGATGAGTGTGTCTACCTAATGCCCCTTTACCATGAGCATCATGTCTCCTACAGTGGTTACCTAGTTTTACAGATATAGCTACAGCTATTATTTGTATAAAGTTCACCACCACTATATGCACAATAACTTTCATTTTGAATGTGTCTCAGGTACAGCATGGAGCAAGGCTGGCAGCTGCTGTGGCTCTGCTGTGGTCTCTTCCCTCCCAGTAACTCTCTGCTGAAGCATGCCCAGCGTTTCCTGGAGACCCGGCGGAGGGAGACCCTGGCCTCTGACTGCCTGCACAGACTGCAGGGTGCTCTGAGGTACCTGATAAATCCTGATTCATGTTGACCCTCTAAATCTGTATACATTATCAACTGACCTATTCATGCTCCATCCACAAATTAATTCCATAGCAACAGTGGCCAGAGTGGACAATCTGAACAAAGCCTCCTCAATAATCCCTCTAATAGAAACGATAAGTAATGTACATTGCTTAGAGTTGCGGAAAACATAGATTTTTCACTTTACCACGGTGCACTTACAAACTGGACTGTGTTGCTAAATTAAGCAGGCAGCAGATTTGCTACCATGCTAACGCTGCCTCAAAAGCAATAAATAAATACATTTAAAAAATAAGTATAAGAAGAAAACTACACCCAAACAGTCTTCAGACATGGTAAAGCTTCTTCAGACTCACATCTGTAACTTTGAAAAAACACATTCGAATTGCTCATGCATTGACCAAAAAAATAGAAAATAATAATTAACCCCACTGCATGTTAACCATGATGGAAATTGCTAATAATTCCAAAATTGTGTGGAAAACAGCATTCAAATAAAAAAACCAGAAATTCAAATGATGCAGACAGTACATAAGTAAGCATAGCAAGAGAGAAATCAGATGAGACAAGATATGCAAAGACCTTACAGTTTAGAATTTCCAAACCGTTAAACTTGGTGTATGTGGATGGCAGGCACAGTTGCTTTAAAGCTGTGAACCTTGGCAGTCTGAGCGAAGCGCTGGAACATGTCCCTCAGTGCATATGTTGTGTTTTCAGCCAGTGCCTTTTAAAAACAAGGACCAGGTCAATGTGCACTTTTATAGCCGCTGTAGTATTTGCAGCCTTAAAGAACACTATAGGAAAAAATCGATAAATGCAAAATCGAAAAACAAAAACAGCATATAATCATCTGTTGCCTTTTCTTTAAACAGTGACTATAATCCTGTCTTTATGCTAAACTGCTCTTGAAATTCAGTACTTAATCTGCTGTTAGCTGATTAACATAGCAACACATCTCCTTGCACCTCCGTGCCAAACTCCATGCACAAGTACCAAGAAAATGTCAGTGTGAGATGATTGATGAAATAATAAGGATCACACATGCTGGGGCTGGAATCTGCTTGAGATCAACAAAACACTACGGTCACGGGAAACTCTTTCACTTTAACTGCTCATGGTAAAAATTATGGGCCAAAGATTACAAGACAGAAATTATTAATGGATAGAAGCCTAATACGTCCAGAGTCTTTGTCTTTGTCTCCTTTCACTTTGGATGCACAGTGCTGACTTTGTTGTTGGAAGAAATGGGACAGATAGTGTGAGAGCATGTGGATACATTCAGAATGGAATTTGCACACTACAGAGGCTTCTTATCGTTTTTTCACCGTTAAAGCATCAGTATAAAGACCCTGATGGGTGAAGAATATATGTGTGACAAAGCCTGTTTTCAAGGATTTGAATATACAGTATTCCCCCACTTTTACATGGATCAGGAGTCGCGGATTCAGTCACATGCAGAATTTTTTTATAAAACCAAACTCTTTTACGCAGAAGTCCCCACAATCACTTGGAAACTGCAAATATCCTCCCATTTTTTTTTGCTTTTTTGTGGCAATAAGGCGAACAGGGGACCTGTTCGCCTCGTCCCAATACTTTTGTCCTGTGACCTTTCGAGTTGCATATCTTGGCAGGGAAAGCACTCAGACACTTCAATCTCCACAGTTCGGTAGATCTCTAGGAAACCTTTCCAACAAGCCCTCATTTGCATTTTTAGCCCAAGTACATCAGGTGTAATTGTCCAAAAACTGCGGTGTCCCAATACTTTTGTTCCATAACCTTCATATTGCATATCTCGACGAGGAATTTAAATTTGAATATGGGTTTACCTTTACATTTTCTTTAAGAGTTTAAAATGATGGAGTGTTCTGGGAGCATATTTAGGATTTACACTATAAAAATTTGCATTTTTAGGCATTTTTTAACCAAAGCACAACACTTCACTTCATGTTTTTCTCTTCATGCGGGTGCTCTTGGAACGTAACCCCCGGGGGATTACTGTTTTTAAAAGCCAGGAATAGATTTTGTGTAATAGTAAATAGTGAATGTATTGAATATGACAGCTTGTGTCTGTGTGTTTTTTTCTGACAGAGCTGAGCCCAGGAAGCTTCCCCCTCACCAGGTAGAAGTGGATGCCATTCAGCAGAACAGCACTCAGATTTTCCACAAAATCCTTTTCCCTAATGACACTGATGAGGTAAAGCAATGCAAGCCATCACACAACAACTTTCTTACAAACCATCAATAAGGTGTGAGCAAATTTGGCCTGCTGAGGTGCAAATTTTATTTACTGTATGTGAACTCTCTTGAACTCTTTTGTGAACAGATAGTTGAAGTTGCAACCAACACTAAGGTGAGAGATTTGGCACAGACCATCTCCACTAAACTCGGTCTGCTTTCTGAGGACGGCTTCAGCATCTTTGTCAAAACACCAGACAAGGTGTGTGCAGGCAGTGCGGGTACCGATCCATCATGTCAAACTGCACTTTTAAAATTCACTTAGCACACTAAATGGCTCTTAGCACACTAAATTCACTTAGCACACTGTTTTTCTATCAGGTTCTGAGCCTGAGTGAGGCGGACTACTTCTTTGACAGTCTTAGGCAGATAACCGACTGGTCCAGAACAACTAAGATGGCGAAGGATGGTGAGTTTATGATGATTCACAGGCCTGTCACCTGTCATGACATGCCTTGTTTAAACCTTTCTACTCTAAGCGTGTATTAATCATGAAGCGCTTTGCTCTTTATCTTATGTGATTTACTGAATAATTGATCAGAGACTAATATTTAAGCTATGTTGATTCAAGGAGAGTTACTGAAGAATGGACAATATCAAATCTGCTTTAAGGGGTAAAAATGAATGTAAATAATAATAAATGGACATTTATTATTTATTAAGGACATTGATTTTTGTAAACTTGGTGATTAGTTTTAACTGCTGTCTAGCTATTAGAATGTGTTTTATAGTAATATAATTGCGATTGAACTACAGGTGGGCCGCTGAGCATGCCGTACCAGGTATTCTTCATGAGGAAGCTGTGGTTCGGTGTAATTCCTGGCAGGGATTTGGAAGCTGACCGCATCTTCCACTTCCCTCAGGTGCTCAAAAATTATTTGAAGTTGAATAAACATAGAATTGTCTAAAAAAATAAAAGTGCAACTTGGAAAATTCTAGCTTGTAATAAACATCACACATTACCTCACACTGGTTTTCTGTCCATGCAGGAGTTGCCCAAGTATCTGCGCGGGTACCATCGCTGTACTAAAGAGGACATGGTGCAGCTGGGCGCTCTTCTCTTCAGGGTGAAGGTGGACAATGATAAGGCCCAGTTTGTCACAATCCCCAAGATTCTAAAAGAGCTGGTACCCAATGACCAGCTCAAGGCAATGTCAGCTGATGACTGGAAAAAGGTGTGGAATGTTGGAATTCAGATTTGATAAAAACTTTTTCAAAATATTTATCATCATCATTATTATCCCAAGATTTCCAAGAATGGCTATTTTTATTCAAAGGTTTTGATGTAACATAATGTATACCAGTATATATCGCTAAATATTAGGGGTGTGACGAGATCTCCTGGTGCGAGATCTCGCGAGATCAGATTGGTCGTGAGATGCGTTTGGTCTGGCGAGACCGTGACGATATCCTTGCGTTACTAAAAGCTGTGCCTGTGAAGAAAACGGAAAGAAATTCAGTTCGCATGA
>JBBPCW010000106.1:8111982-8134461 GCA_037974425.1 Phenacogrammus interruptus
GCATTGTGATTCTGACTAACAATGCATTTCATTTGTTTGTTCTTGTAAGATTTCAGTCTTTAATTCCCTTGTTTTTTTGTCCCAAAATTCACACACATAGTATTGTTGCTGCCATTAATTTGAAATAAAATGTTGTTGTGGCATATCACTTGGAGTACCCATAGTTTTTATGCATTTTGTCTACATGTTACAACTTACCCCAGTATGTGTTACAACCTACCCCAGTAGTGGGGAAGGTTGTAACAAAGGACCACCTTGTATTTGTCATCATCTCACAAAGTTTGTGGTATAGTTGTAGAAATTTAAATTGTTGCCAGTTGTAGTAGACAAATGTGGGTATTTTGCCTAAAGATTTCAGACGTATAGCTTTAAAAAAAGGTAGATTTAGGTGCTCAAGAAAAAAAGTGTTACAATCATACCCGGTCTCCCCTACAGTTTCACTGTATCAGATGATACATATAAATAAATAAATATAGCCTTGCTTCCTGAGCACTTGCTTGAAATGACTGGTTTTATTTGAGCTGTTTTTTTACTTACTTTCGCTTCACTTAAAAATTACGGACTGAACGCACGTTTCTAAAAAGGAAAGCCACTATTTATTTATGCATGTATTTAAAACTAATAACCAGTAAATGACATATTGACATAAATAAAATGACAGACCCTGGAAACCACAAGTAAAATGCACAAACAAATCACCGGGCAACAGGGCCTTTGTTATTTTATGGGCATTAAATTATAGACATACCGTTCATAATCTATCAAAATATATCGCTAAAATTATGGCTAAACCTGAAATGCAATATAACTGTATACCAGATAATATATTACCCAGCCCAGCCATCAGGTATTTACATTGTTGTTCATTAAAATAAATAATATTTTTTTTCATTTTATTCATATTTATTCTGCCTAACTGTTGAATTCCAATTTGAAATACTTTTATATTGATTACTGAAAGGAAATATGCTCATACTTGCTGTAACACAATTACACAATGACAGCTTGGAATTGTCCATTCCTAGGGCAGTTCTTGGGGCTACATTAATGGTACTCAAATAACTGCTTTGAAAAAAACCCGACATCTATTTACATCAGTAGAAACATCTCATTTACATTTTTATGTGGTTCCCAGCTCCAGGGGGCAATAATTAGTCGACTCCTTCGTAAAGTTCTCCCTTGTTCCCACTACCAATAGCAGCTTTTATGATCTTTCTTTCTTTTTTGGCCATTTGTCACGCATGATTACACCACAGCACACCACAGTGTGAACATTGTGAAATTGTTCCCTTTAAGCCATTCACCCGAGAAAAGCAGTGGGCAGACGATAACACAGAGAGTACAGAAGCATTGTGCGGAGACGGTACCTTGCTCAAGGGTACCTCAGTGATGCCACTGGCAGTCCTGGCATTCAAACCTACAGCCTTCTAATCACAGGGACAACTCCCTAACCACCAGGCCACCAGCTGTGCCAGATATTCTCATCTACTGACAGTTATTTAATTGCAAACTTTTTATAAGCCCTGAATTTTGAAAGTTAAAATGTCAAGATATGCACTTTTAGACAAATGAATAAGACATATTTGTTCAGTTGTGTTTTCCTCCCTTCAGACTTCATTAAGGTTGGTGATGACTCAGGGGCCAGTAAAGGCAAATCAGGAGACAAGTGAGACTCATTTTCCTAATTTTAACAAACATATTTGATCTTGATTAGAAATTTGACCCATATTTCATTAATTTCTCTTAAATATAAGGAGTAAGGAGTCTTTTTCTATTTATAGATCATCTATGGCCCTGCCTACTGATATTAGCAATCCCAGCTATATGGGTTTCAAGAGCAGCAGCGTGTCCTCTCGATCAGGGGCTTCTGGGCATGGAGCTAAAGATGGTTCTGGGAACATCTCCCCAAAAAAGACTGGATATGACCACTCTATGTACAGCCCAACAGGCAAGGCCTCCAGTCCAGTGTGAGTACAACAAGGCACTTCACTTATTGCCTTTATTTTCATTTAAAATTGATGTTTTCGTTTCAGTTTTGTATATTTGTGTGTATCTCAACCTGGCTGTTGTAGTCCACCCTTAAAAAGCACTTAGTGCGTTTATTCATCAGGATTTTTCAAGTGTATGGTTTACAAAGTGCACATTTTTTGTATTTATTTACTTATTTTAGAACTGAAGATGGTCAGCCAGCAGAAATGTTTGACAACCCTCTCTATGGCTCAAGGGAGAAGACACGAAGTGGCAGGGATCAGGAAATCTCCAGAAAAGACCACTTGCCTCCTCCAGAAATTTTTGCATTCCCCAAAGCCACAGATGCCCCTGTCCCGACACCTCGCAACCGGTCCTTCACCTGCTCTGACAGCAAGCCACAGAATCTTTCTTCAGCTCAGACTCCCAGCTCCAGCTCCAGCTCCAGCGGCAGCAACAGCAACAATCTGCTGCCTCCCACAAAAAAGCCTGTGGTACCCTCTCGCTCTGAGGGAGGCATGATGATGTCCAGTAGACCACCTCTGCCCACAAAATTCCGCCCTGGTCAGCCCCTGGACCACCAGCCGCAGCCTAAGCCCAGAGACTATAGAGACAGCTCAGAATTACCCGGCAAGATCCGGCTGCCCACCAGACCCAGCCAGCCGCTGCCCAAAGATGGTACGATACAAAGGATAGAGCTAGAAGTTGCTACAAAGGGTTCTTTAAGTGATGCCATAGAACCACTTTTGATTCCCTAAATAAACCTGTTTGAAAAGGAGATCTGTTTGTGTGACAAACATGTTAAAACATTAAAGAACCTTCACATAATGTAAAGATTCTCCACCAATTGAATGTTTCCATCTCGAAGCTTATGTTATCTCATTCCCAAGAAAAACATTCTAAAGAACTATTAATTGAAAGGTTCTTTAGGGAGCCAAAAGTGGTTCTTCAGTGATGTCGTGTAAATAACTGTCAAAGAGCTTTTATTTTCTTAAGAGTGCAAGAGAACATGATTATCCTTTTTAACCTCAAAGGCCTGACAATGGATTTAATATTCAATTTCACTGCTGACCTGCTGGCCTGACCTCTTTGAAAACAACTCTTTGAAACATTTATATACAGGCAGTTCCAAAATGATTGGCACCCATTTTATATAATGGTATACATAAAGCTGTGAAAAAAACGCTTGTGCATAATTAGCTCAATCATGCACTGAAAATATGAATATATAAACATGTATAAAACCATTAATTGAAGTAAACTTTTATATAAGATGATGTATCACAAATACTGACACCCTTAGGCATTTTTATGAAAAAACAGAAGTAAACCATGTTCTGGTATCTATTTTATTTTATTTATGTCCACCTGACAGTTAAGGGACTTTTAAACAAGGTCTATCACTGGGATGAAAATATGAGGAACACAGAGGTGAAAATTCCCTAATCACTAGTCAATATTGGAAAGATTAGAGAATATTCAAATGAAATGTTTTGACCTTTATTAATGAAACAGCAGCTATAAAAGGCCCACACCCACTGTTAGGTCAGTGATTAGGAAGACCTAACCACAAACATAAGTGCATTAGTTAAGAATGGGGGAAGACCAGCTGAATTACCAGCTGATTTATAATTTCATTTTAAATGAAAATTCAGCTACTTTTTCCAAAAAGCTAAAACTGGTTTGTTCTTGGATCCTGCAAAAAGAAACATCCAAATATATATGTAAAAAAATATATATTAATTATATATAAATTCATTATATAGAAATTCATTTTTCATCATCCCGGTCCCCAGACCTAAACGGCAATGGGATAAAGCGAAGAGGAGAGTTTAATAGAGAGGAGCTAGAAATCTGAGCAGTGGTCTCTGATTGCTTGCTCTGTATTCTCCAGTCACAGTTGAGCTTTACGGGAGAAGACACATCGCAGTTGGCAAAAGCAGTTTACACAATAATAATAACAATAATAATGCTTATTTCTCCCTGTCCCCAGTGCACCATGAGATGCCCCAGCCTCCAAAGACGGGTCGTCAATTGAAATGAGCAGAAAGCCTTCTCTGTTGCCATACTCCTGGATACTGGAAATCAAGAGACCAAATAAGCCAAAAAAGCACAGTGATAGCTAGCTGATATTTCCCCCCTGATCTCGCACAAACTCTTTTTTTTTCATCATGTCAGATTGAATGTATTGTAAATGTACAGTGCACACAATTTCTTTTATTGGTGGGTAATCTGTTACATGGTGTTACATAATAATAAGCAATACTTTTAAAAAAATAAATCCAAATATTAAATATAAAATTAAAAACAGGTATTGGACTCTCAGGAAAATGTCATTATTACTGAAATTGATGACTGGCCCTTGTTGGTCTACAGTTACTTTTCAGTATGTTTTGATGCTCACAAATCTGCAGTCTGACTCAGTTAAATGGGTGGGTGTAATTACCCTGATGCTGGGCTAACCAGAAGCATACAGGGGCAGTAATATATCAAGCGGCTGATGAAAACCATTTTGTCATTTCTCATCATTTTGGAATTTGGATTTCAAGTCTTGTACCTGCATTCTTACTAATAAAGGTGCTAAAAGGATGTTTTAGAACCACTTGAGTAATCACTTGAGAGACTATAGAAGAACCATATTTGTACAAACAAAATGTGTGAGAGTGCAGAACCTGTTTCTACAGTTTAAAAAACTCCATGTTATGTAAAAATTCCAGTTAACCTAGAATCTTTATTTTTATAAGTCTGGCCACCATTTTTAAAAGCATCTGTATTAGACTAATTCTGATCAGCTCATCGTCAGTTACTTCTTGTGTGTTTAAATCTTTTATTAAAACTCTCAAAAGTCTTTGTAAACCATCCACAATGAGTCTGAATTCCACTTTTCCTCCAAGCTTTCTATTAACTGTGAACATTCCTTAGGTTTTTGGCAATTAAATTAATCCAAAATGACTTAAACGCTCACTCGAACCTTAATCGAACCTTAATCTCAATGCAAAAACGTTCACTGGATAGTTTAACAATTTGTTGACAATCTATAGGGAGCAATCCAAACTGAAACCTAGATTTATGCTTGAATGCTAGGCACAATACACCCAGTATGTGATTTATTTACATTTACATTTAAATGATCATATCTAGCTGTTGGGAGTTAGACATATTTTACACTTTGCCAACTTGCATTCATTTTTTTGCAACAAATACATGCAAAGTATTGTTTTTTCATTCCAGGTCTGCTACATTTCACTTAAGTGCTTAGGCATGGGTGCAATATTTGGAAGAACTCACTTGTGGTTAATAGGTTAATAGGATAAAGCGTATTCATATTCAAACACGGCACTAGTTAAATTGTTGACAAACCATGATAACATAGATGATTCAAATTAGTAATCCTTAATACAGTCCAGGTAGAGCATGGACAAACAATGGCAGAAGGGGAAGACAGAACGCATGAGTCAAATAAGGCCCGAATCAAAAAACAAAAAACTGAATCAAAAAACAAAATCAGGAGAAGTGAAGTGAAAGTGACAATCTGGTCATACGTGAACACACCACAGCACACAGTGTGAACAGCACGAAATTCCACCTCTGCATTTAACCCATTCACCAAGTGAAGCAGGGGGCAGCTACGAACACGGCGCTCGGGGAGCAGTGTGTGGGGACGGTACCTTGCTCAGGGTACCTCAGAGGTGCCTAACGGTCTTGGGAATCGATCCCACGACTTCCTGATCATGGGGCGAATGCAGACTTGAGGCACTGGTTAAAATTGAAAACCATCAACAAGAATCAAAGTTACACACCAGAAACACACCATTCAGTACACTGTGAAAAACAATGATTCTATCTAGTATTCTATCTAGCGCTGCAAACAGGAAAACCTTATGTTGATTTATTTCTTGTCCATAGCTCCCCTAGCAGGGAGAAAGGTGGACTAGTGTCCAAGTTTTCACAACAGGCCTGATAACTTTTATAACAAGTTGTCAAAACTTTCTGTTTATTGGAGTCAGTTGGAGCAATATGAGTCAAATGAGTCTGGACACTCTGTATTATTTTCCACGTGTCACATTTACTTTACCTTAATAGAATTCTCACTGTGTGTACTGAATGAAAATGTAAAGATTGGCTGAGTTTACTATTTTCCCCTGATGCAAAACTGTCTACAGGCTATATGAGCTACGTCCTCTTTGTAAAATATCAATGTGCAGTGTTTTCCCTGTTTATTCAATATTTTTCCATGTCTGTGATAATGATATGAATAAAAATGCCTGAAGAACTGCAGTATGTCTGAGGAACTGTGATGTAACACCCATTAGGTCTTTAAGCAAGCATTGTCTATAGCCAGACTTCACGTTTTTTTTTGTTTTTTTACAAAATAAATGATTTAATTGTGACAAAAAGCTTTTTTTTACTTACAATAGAGATACAATAGAGATTAAAAGTTTCATTTCCTTGCTATTTAAGAGAAATTTTCCCACAACTTAAAGCTCATCTAAAAAAATTTTTAAATGACAAAAACATACAAGGCTTTGTTTTGAGAGCAATACATTTTCTGCTGACACCTAATTAATTTCAATATCACTGAGCATTCCCATAAATTAGTTAATCCCATGGATACCTATCGTATTAGTGTCTGAAATCCCATGTGCACCCCTCATATTTGCATCTGTTAGCATTTTCTCTAGTTTAAACTACCTTGAATGTAAATTTATTAGGTAATCTTTGTCTTTTATCCTTTTTGACCAAAACTGTATTCCAAAAAGTGAAACTTGACATGTGTTTGATCCTTTGTGAGCAGGTTTGCTGTCAACCCTAGATCTGATTTCAGGTGAATCTGCAACAATATTTTATTTACTTAATTGACCCAGGTTGCTTTAGGTTTAAAATACTAGAGTAAAATAACTGACTGATGTTTTTAAAATATATTTTTGTTGTTTAGACCACTGTACAGTTCTTGTGTCTCACACAAGCCCCCCAAAATTGTTGAGGATTTTTAAAACAAAGAGTGAGTTTTTCCCAGATATGATTGTTTCATACATCTTTGGAAATACTGAACCTATTGCTTTGTTCAGAGGTTTTAAATATATATACTATTATATAGTTTCACTATGAAACAGAATGCACTTAAAATGTGCTTTAACCCACCTTAATTGATCAATAAAAATACACCAAACCCCTTCATTTGAATTAAGCGGCCATTCATTTATTAACCAATCCCCCCCACCCCCCCTTTATTTTTTTTACCTTAAAAGTGGATTTAATGCATGAGTGTGAATATCATGGGGAATATTCAGTAGTTTTACCCCTTAATCAGCCTTAATCTGCACTTTCCCCATTAATTGTCTGGAAATTAAGGTCAAAATTAAGGTAACTTTAAGGGATAACATTAATGGTTTTAGTTTTGCAGTGCTTGGTGCAATAGTCTTACCATGTATGGTATCATGTGCAATATCTTATTCTCATTATTATGTGCAGTAGTCCTACCATGTGAATATCACTGTTTATGTCAATATTACTTATCCACCACTGATCTCTTCCATAACATACTTCTAACCATCATCTGTGTTATTAGTAATTCAATAAACTTACTTATTACTTATTCAATACATTACTTATTTATAGTATTTATATTCAGAATTTGTGTACATAGCACAGTTTCTGTCTACAGATTATTTTATTATCTAGACGTTATATTTAATATAAACCGAACATTCACACATATGAGTGTTCAATATTTAATTTAAACAAGATAGTGAAGTTTGATTCCGTTTGATTGCACGTTTTGGCCTGTAAATTGATAACCAGTATTTGAGTACCAGTATTTGTAGCTGGGATAGGCTCCAGTCCCCCCCACGACCCTGAATGCAGGAATAAGGGGTAGATAATGGATGGATGGATGGATGGATGGATGGATGGATGGATGAATGGAAACATGTGGATTTGTTTGTAAATGCTGCTCCCTGCTGGTGAGAAAGAACAAACACTGATCTACTGATATTTCTGACTTCAAAAAGAAGAAACAACTACTGAAATAACTGATTTTTCATTGCTGGACTCGGAGACTTAACCAAAATGCCTATTTTATTTATCATGCTGGAAATAGTCTTCTGCAGGTTCAAAGAAACACAACATAGCAGTACCCCACACAACTCATGACCTTTATTTTGAAAGACTGGCATGCAATTAAATATAAATATACATAAATACACTTAAGTGTGAAAATATGGACTCCATGTACTCCATGTTCCATGTTTTTTTTATCTAAAATAAATATCAGAATTATTTTGCTTGATATTATTTTGAATTCGTTGACTAAGCCTCGTATTAATGACGACTTCAATACCAGCCAATGAATGAGGAGAATAAACCGGCCCTCCATGATACTGACCAATGATGAAACAGTTTGGTCAAGCGTGGGATACTACGGGCACAAAGAGCGCGTGAAAATGGTGGGTTTATTTTATTTTGGTTTATTTAAGCTCATGATGATTTTCAGGTGCTTTGTAGTGAACGGACAAGAAATGCTATATAGGTTGTTCCAATTGCGTTACTAATAATGCAGGGTTTTGATCTCGAGTGTTATGAGACTGTGGTCGGTACAGGGGAAATACTGAGTCTGTTTACTGAAGTGTGGAGTGCTTTAAGGATCTCCAGACTTCATTGCTTCTTCAGCAAGGGTAAAAGATTGATATTTCATTGTGATTTTACCAACAAAACTAAGTCCAAAAACTCAGGAGAAACTCTAAACTGGAGTTTGGGTCAGACAGCAGACCCTGTAGTGTAGGGCTTGTGTCTTACTCCCATTATTGGGATATTCCCTTAAACATGTGGATACACAGCATGGACGAAAGTATTGGGACGCCTGATCATTACACCAACAGTGACTTTAATGACGATGCATTCAAATTATTAGACTTTAATATAAAGCTGGCCCCACGTTGTCGCTATAACAAGCTTTCACTTTTCCTGGAAGACTTTCCACAAGATTCTGGAGTTATTCTGTGGGACTATGTGCCCTTTAATTCTGTAGAGTATTTATGAGGTCAAGCACTGATGCTGGAAGGGACGGCCTAGCTCACCGTCTCCGTTCCAGTTCATCCCAAAGGTATTGGGTGGGGTTGAGGTCAGGGGTTTGAGCAGACCAGTCAAGCTGTTTCACACCGAACTCTGGACCTGTGCACTGTGGCACAGCCATCCCGGAACAGAAAAGGTTCTTCTCCAAACACTGTGACCACAAAGTTGGAAGCATGATGTCCAAAAGCTTGAGCAAAACTAAAAGTGTATGTGCCTGTTGGGCCCTTAACAGGTTTACTACATAAATTAAGTCTATTATCCCTTATGTAGTTCCAGTTTATGTTTGCATCAACGTGTAACAGAATAATTGTTAAATATGTTTTACATACATGACAAACGTAAGACAAACGTTCTGAATCCAACAAGGGTGTTGGGGAGAGTAGTGTACAGAAACAGTTACCGGAGCGCCATCTAGTGCACAGACTGTGACACTGAACGTCAAGTGGCGTTCTCTCGCTAATGAAATGTCCTTTAGCTGGGGAGGCATACAGATGATTTGAAAGGCTATGTGTATTGTCTTAGTTTCAGACTTTAAAAGATAATGATTATCTGATGGTCCGTGTTCCTAACTGAATATTAAAGAAGATGTCTGATTTTAAAAACATTTTGCTCAATTCAGTGCTTGAGATGCAGAGTGTCGTTTGGAGGAGTTAATGTGTAGTGGTTGGTGTCAAGGATTGAATCGTTCAAAATATTTGAAAAGGAAAAGTAATATTTACACAATACACACTAGGGCTGCACAATATATCGCAAATTTACCGTCATCGCGATATCAACATGCGCAATATACATATCGCGAAAAAATATAAATATTGCGAAAGACTGACTGAACTGCAATAAAATGGTGTTTTTCCAAAAGTCTTCACCCAGTGCCACAGAGAAGAGGACAAAAAAATCACTGGGCAATTTCTTCATCTTCTGTGCTGCTGTTATAGATTCTTCCTTTCGCTAGTCTGGCGTCTGTGTTACCAGCAAATCCAAAGCAGAAAAACATTAACACTATAGAGGCTAAGATTTTACTTACTTATCGCATGTGATATCGCCATCGCAACACTCAACATTATCGCATGTTTTCCTAATATCGTGCAGCCCTAATACACATGCAGACTTATGTTTTACAGTGGTGATTTATACAATTTATTTACAATGTAGAATAACGGTTGAACCATTATATTTGCTGACAGTGTGTTATTGGGATATTTTTTTCCCCCTTATGCCTTGAATTTATCTCTCTGCCGTGAACGTTTTTAACCAATTAATATTCATCAGACACCGACCATTACTAGTTTTAATAGCTGCTGAAACATTTTAGTTAGATAAGGACTCTGGAGATGAGTCCACACTAGAGTGGTGTCTGTAAATCATTAATGTGTCTCTGAAATGACATTGTACAGATAAAAATTGAAATGCGCTGAGTAATATGTTGTCCCAAGTTTTTTATATATATTTATACATTTTTTGATACTTTGTATTTCATGACACACATTAACTATTTGACACTGTTATTTTGGTATATTGACACTGCAAATTTAGCCTTAAATTACATGAATGTCTTCAGTATTAAAACCATATAGTGCACTTGATATGATTTGTACTAATTCTATTTGCTTCATTACTTGAAGTAATACATACTGAACTGGAGTCTGCTCTAGATCATTACACATTGCTGTTAGGATGGTAGTTAACTGGTGTGAACATTCATGTATAATTGTTTAATATAATTGCAATTGTTTCACAGCTTTTCTATTCATTCTTCAAATCCCTGGTGGGCAAAGACGTGGTGGTGGAATTAAAAAATGACTTGAGGTGAGTGATGTGGCTGATATTCTGGGACAAGCACTTAACCTTGCCATCGGGCCTCAGAAAATGTGCAGTTTAAATGTAAAAATGAAAATGAGAAGCACACATTTCTGCTATTGACTATTCACTAACTGTCTGAAACATTTGCAGCATATGTGGAACACTACACTCTGTAGATCAGGTATGGCAGTAAAATATGTTGTACATAATATTCTCTATTATTGTTCATTGGTGTATGCATCTTTTAATGACACTATTTCTCTTTTATATATTCTCACAGTATCTGAACATCAAACTCACAGACATCAGCGTCACTGATCCTGAGAAATATCCCCACATGGTGAGCCACACAGACCTGCTGTCCCTGAACTGGTCTAATCCTGATCTTCGACTGTGGTGTCCATTGAGAACCACCATTGTCTTAATCTGGGTCTGTGGAAACTGGGCCTTAAAGTTACAGCCTAAGACATCATTTTCAGGTGTAGAGTGGCAAATTATATTTGCTGTGTGTGTGACTACATGCACTAAAAGTCAGTGGACATCCCACTTAATTGAGTTCAGGTCTTCAAGCCATTACTAACAGTATAAAATCAAGCATTGCCATGCAGTCTTTACAGACACATCGGCAGTAGAATGGTTGGCCTGAAGAGCTCAGACACGTTAAACGTGGCACAGTCATAAGATGCCACCTTTGCCGCAAGTCAGTTTGTGAAATATCTGCCCTGTTAAATCTGTCGTGTTAGTGCTAGTGTGGTGAAATGGAAGTGTTTAGGAGCACTGACAGCTCAGCTATAAAACTTTAGACCTCCCAACAGCAACTGGGGCTGCCAATTGCTGAAGACTGTAGTGGCTATCCTTTATTTCATCACTCAAAACAGTTCCAAACCACCTCTGGAACAAATGTCAGCGCAAACTGTGCAAAGGAGCTTCTTGAAATGGGTTTCCATGACCCAGGCAGCTGGATTGAGGCCTGTAAAGTATACAAGTGTACAGGCAAATTTGGAGCGGTGAATCATGCTTCACAGTGTGGTAGTCTGATGGATGAATCTGGGTTTGGTGGGTCCCAGGAGAACATTACCTAACAGTAAAGCCTGAGGAAGAAGAAATAATGAGCTGGTTCTGTTTTTCAGGGTTTGGGCTCTGCCCTTAGTTCCAGTGAAGGGTCTTTTTTAAACACTATAGCAGGCAAAGAAATTTTATGCAATTATAGGCTTTGTGGCAACAGTTTGGAAAAGACCCTTTTCTGTTCCAGCGTGACTGTGGCCCTGTGCAGAAAGCGAAATGAATGGAAAAATGTCAGAATCGGAAAAATGTATTGATCCTGGGTGGAAATGCTTATGGTTTGAGTTTGGTGTGGAGAAACTCCAGTGGCCTGCACACCTCAAACAAACACCTTTGTGATAAATTGGAATGTGGGGTGTGAGTCAGGCTTTCTTTTCCAAGATCTGTGCCTAAGCTCACATTCTCTTTTGACTGAATGGGTCCAGAGTCTTGTGTAAAGCTTTTCCAGTAAAGAGGAGTCATAGCTGCTAAGCAGCTCCATATTAATGCCTGTGTTTTTGGAACAGCCTGTCCGATAAGCTCATTTTGTTGTGATGGTCAGGTGTCCACACACTGGCCATATAGTGAATAACACCCTATAAGATATAGTTGTATATGAGAGTTCAGGCAGCTATGGTCAAATATGGTACTTGGGAAGCTCTTTTGGCCAAATTCACAGCAAACAAATAGTTCTTGTAGGAGTTGTCCTGTTCTTGATTTTGTGCTTTTTTTTTCCTTTCACTTTTCTTACAAGCAAAAACATTTGAAATTCAGAATGATTCATTTGTCTTGTGTATGCAGCATGTATAGCAATCAAAACACTGACCTTAAAATGTTAATCTTGTTCTAGATTGATTTTGAGGTATGTTATGGATAACTGTATTGTAAAATCCAATCAAGTTTTTGATTCATCAGACCACAGCACGGGATTCCAACATGTCTTAGGAGCGCGTTGCACGTTTCAGACAGTGACTTTTTATGAGCTCACAGTTGATCAGGTTGCCTTCTGAAGACCCATGTAGATTCTGTTTGTACAGTGCATTTCTATTCCTAGACCAGACAAATCTTCCTGCGAGTCTCTGGCAGTGAGGACGGAGTCTTGCTTTGCGTACCTGACCACATCTCCCAACAATTTTTTGTTTGTTTTTTCAAATTTCATTTTGTAGTTCTCATCTTGACTTCAACACTTTCTTAACATTTTTGATAGTGAGGAATACAAGCTGGATGTGTTTTAAAAACCCTTTTATTGGCAGTGTTTTTCATACCGTCAGCAGTTTTAATGAGGAGAGGACTGCTGAATGTCAGAACATCACCCAGAGAATTTTAAAGGGCCACACAGTTTTAAAAAGATTGGACAAAGGCCAAATGAATCAAACAAGTTCTGAAAAAATAACACTAGTGGACTGATTGAAAGATTATCCACATTTTGTTTTCCTGTATGTTAAATCTAATCAATAAATTGTAACATTGTATTTTAGGAACAACATTTAGTGGTACAAATGTATGGCATTGATGTATTCAGATATTTTCCCATTTCTCAACAAAACAGGAATGGCCAGACTCTCACATTCACCTGTCTGATGTTCCTTGACTCTAGTCTTCATTATCACTTGCTGTGCACATTTAACACTGTGCTGATTGTAACTGACTTGTTTGAATCCTGTCCTCTCTGTCTGCAGTTGTCGGTGAAAAACTGCTTCATCCGTGGCTCAGTGGTGCGATATGTTCAGCTTCCTGCCGATGAGGTGGACACCCAGCTCTTGCAGGACGCAGCACGCAAAGAAGCCATGCAGCAGAAACAGTGATCATCAACTACTCTTTTTTTTTTCTTTTGATAACTTTGTGGGGGGAGAAAATCAATGGTTTACTTTAAGACTTTGTATAGTATTTGAGATCCCATGTATATCCATTGTTTTTGTTGTCCTTTTGAATGGCTGTTGTCTTCAGATAATGAGTATTAATACACCAAACAGTGCAGTTTAAGTCTTCGAATTAAGGTGTTTCACTATTGTTTTAATGACCTGTTTGAGTTATCTGGATTTCTAGCTCAGATTCGTTTGTACAATTTGGCCTGAGTCAAATACATTGTCCTCATGTCCTACCAGGTGTAGATGTTTCTTAATTCTAGCGAACCATTGTAAGCAAATATCTTTTGCTTTTAAAACAAAGTTTGATTTGCTTTTTCTTTTTTTTAATTGAATGAGTAGAAACCCAGAGTGATTAGATAATGTTACACTTTTGTTAAAATAAAATATTAATACAGCACTAAACCACGTGTTCATTTGGCTTCTGTGTACCCTTGCTGTAAATCACTATCCTTGCTGCACATCTTGCATGGCTGTGGGCTTTACAGTCCTTTACAGTTTAAGGTCTAAAATGTTTTGATCATTTTGGGGTTTGTATATAGTAGCCTGCAGGATGAAGCTACGTTAAACAAACAGATCGGACTATCTTCAGCTAAAGAGATCAGCTGCAAAAAAACATCATGTACATGAACACATGGCTCAAGTGGCTTTCTTGAAAAGAAATGTGATGAGATGCCAGAAAGGAAGTCACAATTTACCTGGCTAATAGTTTGATCTTGCAATGCTTCTGGTGAAACAGGGTAAACAAAAAATAGGCCGAACCAAGCCTTAGGCTTTATCAACACACTATAAATAAATGTCTTATTTTCTATTTAGTGTTTTTGTCAGCCCACTCACATGGGCTGCTGTCAGAAAAAAGTAGTACAGATATTCCTGCCAGCCGCCTGTGGTCAAATGGCCTTCATTAACCAAGGGAAATAGTTCAGAATTTGTGAGATTGTTAAATGAAATGGATTAAAAATGAACCAGTTTGTTACAGTTGACCGCTGCCTCCCACTGCTTAATATGTGCCTAAATGTTTCCATTGTACTGCTTAACATTTACCACATCTGGACACTACCTATATGGACAAACAAGCTGGGATGCACCTGTTCTTCAGGGCTTGGGCTAGACGCCCTTACTTTAGTGAAGCTCATCTTAATGTCTCAGTCCTTTTGTACAATTCCACGCTTCCACCTTTGTGAATGGTCAGACGTCCCAGTACTTTTATTTTTAAAGTATATAATGATATTTAAACTTCTTTCTTCTTTTTCCCAAGACATAAAACGAAACGACGTGGGTTAGATTACGGAAATCAGACTAAAAGATGAGTCTAGCACGCACGAGACCACTCTGTAGCTTCGATTTGGGGGTTCAGCACTGATGCATGCTTCACAGTTTTAACCAAACAAATTAAAATAAGTTTGGGGGCACATCATGTAACAGCTGATCACATAGGGGGCCTTGCCCTCTTTTCGTGCCTGCTTAGATTTCCATTCCACTTTATCCATGTCAGTTCCTTGGGAACCATGTAAATATCCACGCAGGGCTGTCTGTTCCTGTTTTCAATAGACAAGATTTTAAAAATCTTGTCTCGAAAAACAAAAAACAGAACAAAACTGAATATGCGAAAAGTGTGTTCAATGTTAATTTTAGCTTTCAGTAAGAGATTTTTTTTCTCCATTTTTTGTGAGAGTTAATCACTTTTCTGCAGAGGCCTTACTTGGGAGAGGGTTAATGTTGGAGAGGTTATGATCTATGGAGGGAGACTATTACCCTACCATCACATATCATTGTTTTTTGTGTAGATGTAGTTGTGGCCCTCAGCAAGTTTTTTATGCTCTTAGGCTTGCAGCTGATGCTGGGCAAGAGGAGGATAACATCAAACCAGGCATTCAGGCGTTATGCACAACCTTCTATCAAACTTCAGGTTGTTTTCTGGCTGCCAGTGTATAAACAGTGATACTGCAAAGACTTGTGCTCAAATTGATGGCATACATTTACTATACAGTATGCTACGTTTCCTCACGTTAGGTTAATGTGGAAACAATCGCATATAATTAGTCCCGTCCATTAGCTCATCAGGCTGCTGCTAGACGGCCCAGCTACAGTACACGCCCGGTACTTAAACACGGTGGGCCAGGTCACCCACTCTATATCGTGGAAAGAGTGAAAACCACTGCTTCGCTGTGTGTTGATCTGTGTGAGGACGGTAGGTTATGTGCACTTTAAGTCACCTTCGCTCTCTTTCTGTGTCTTCAATTTTAGAATTCTTTTATTATTTCTCTCTCCGTTTCTGTCTCTCTGTCTATCTCTCTCTCACAAATTGTGCCCACGAAGCCTGTTTGACCTAACTTTCTTTGGTGTATAACAGAAGGACGCTGTTAAAGCGTACTAAAGCAAGTTCTGCTTATTTATTTAGTTCTCAGACCCCAGTCCTGGAGAGCTACACCTGAGCCGAGATGAGAGGTTTAATCCATGCCATTAACTACTTTGCCCTCCATGACTGAAGTCCGACACCTTCGGAACTACACTAATGACTGTAATAGATCTGACTGACTTGATTTGCAGGAGAGGAAGCAGTTCATGGAAGAGAGCACTGGTATGGAGTCCACCATTGGGCCTCACTACAGTAGGACAGATAACAAGGTGAGTAGACCGTTTCAGCAGAAGACCTATGTGCATCCTTTTTTTGAGGGGGGAAGATTGTAAAATCACAATGTCTCTTAAGCTTTGTTTACCACTTTCTAGACAGATGGATACCTAAGCGAGGGCTCTATTAACTCGCTGTGTGACTGGTCTGACGAAGAGGTACGGAGCGACTGCTGCTTTTTTGGGGGCTGTGTTTCATGAGAAGTGCATGTTGTTGAGTAATGCTGTGGTAAATCCTGAAGCATGTGTTTTTAGATATCAACAAAGAAAGAAAACCACCTGAGGCTTGGCCCCGAAGACCTCAATGATACTCTTCTATATGAATTTTGATTTGGTGTGTGTGTGTGTTTAAAAAATCACTGTGCTCATATTTCATGCTTTGATTAAATATTTAAATAAATGGTTTTATATAGCTAATGACATATTTTATTGTTGAGGTTCATTCTGCTGGTGGGTATAAAACAGGTTTCATGTACAAAAGGGATTTTGGGATGGAGGACTGGCATAGACGGTGCCACAGAATCAGTTGATGAAATCAATAGCTGATTTCAGGCTTGTTTAACCAGAGTTCTATAAGGGGAAGCAGAAAGTCTACTACCTATCCTACAGTAACCTTAGAGGGATCTGATACCTTCATGGTTTAAAGTGAACAATACTCTACTGTCAAATTTTCCCAAAATTACTTTTTACAGAAATGATCAGTGCAGCTGTTTGGTTCAGCAAATGGGTTCAGTTTTAGTATCGTATTGACTCCAAGTGTGCTAAAAAACTCGTATTTGGCTTCTGTTTATTTGGTTGAAGGTCTGATTCCTTCAACTTTCAGTCATTTCCTTTGCTACGAGTCCTGAAAAAAACAAGATAGATAATGGAAACAGTTTTAGACAGTGGCCACATGTTCACTAGGCTAAATCAGTTAGACACTCCTATTTTGTTTCTAACATATGAGTACAACACCCCTGGAATGAAGTACCTAGACAGGGGCCACATGTTCACTAGTCTAAATTGGTTAGACACTCATGTCGTTTCTAACACATGAGTACATTTTACATTTACAGCATTTATCAGACACTTTTATCCAAAGCGAGTTCCATTCCCTAACTTCAGGGGACAGTCTCCCTGGAGCAACTTGGGGTTAAGGGTCTTGCTCAGGAACCCACTGGTGGTATGCTGAAGGTAGGATTCAAACCCACAACCTCTTGATTTAGAGGCAGTAGCAACCAGTAGCAACCCACCTCATGCATGTTTTACATTTGAGAGAGCAGCCGTCATTCTCATATAGAAATAAAACCAATTAATATATATTAAACATAGTCGCAGCCAGGATTTTCAGAGGCCATTCTAGTGTGGTGTAACCAGTACACATATAAAAATCTATACTTTCAATACTCTCTCACTCTATTATGTGTTAAATATGTGTATGTGTTCTACCAGCTTGACTTGCTTAGCTCATTATTGGGTAAAAATGTACAGATTTATTGTTGTATGAAGTTATATCAACTTTCTCAACCCATTTCATGGCAGAAGTGGCATATCTGCATATGCAAGTAAATTTGCTCTTATCAATCTAAATTCATGCACTGCCAACTTAACTATTTTCTTGTTGAAAGCACAGCACATAAAGGGGCTGTGTTCATATATTCTAAAATTTATTCCTACAGCACTTCAGCTTTTAAAAGCCATATGAGCTTGTTTTGGCCTCACATAACCTGTATTTGTAATGGAGCTTCCATCTGAAAACTACCTGTAACAAAAAGACTGTGCACTCAGAACTGTATCAACTTAAAGTGGTGGAAAAGTCATACAGTCTAATGATTCATGTATTCCTCAACTGGTTTCCCCTTATGTCTGCATGGGTATTTTACTTTAGAGGAACCCAAGGAGGCAAATTGTTGGAACTTATTAGTATTAGATTTGTACTAAACAAAAATGCCTGTTATGCTTGATGTCGGATTTCCCCTTTGTGGTATTTCCCATATCTTGCTTGCCACTTTGTGGATTTCAGCATCAGTTATAATGGTGTGTTCTTTTGACTCACAAACTTAATTTAATCTGATGCAACAATCTTTTCGGAAGCAAGCAGCACTATTATATGGAAGCTCACTTTATGACCCCCTGCTGTCCTGTGTTTCAGTGTATGAGTATCACCTTAAGTGATGAGTGAAAGCTTTGTCATCATCTGCATCATGGAACACGTGGCACTGAGCCTGAAGGCTTTATTTGTGATATATGTCAAGTTCATTATGACTGCAGATGCCCTTCTGCAAACTCTTCTCATTACTGGTCTTTACTTTCATTCATGCTTGCTGTTTTGTATCTTGCTGATGAAGAAAACGTTCATTCTTTGGTCAGTTCGGTAAAAGGGAAATGGAAGGCTGAAGGTGTAGAACCTCTATTGTGGGTTTTTCACTACCTCATGGATGTGCAGGTTTGGTTCCTTACGCTCTTGTGTACAGACTCTCTAACAACTCCACTATTGTCATGGCATGTGTGCGGCTTTTCCACTGCATGTAGTTTCGCAGCCGGTCAGCCCGACTTCCGCAAACTCTGGTCCCGGAGGGCCACAGCACTGCAGCTTTAACTGCACACTTAATCAAACTGATGACTCTTGAAATGGACGTTTGGTTTTTACCCCATCACGCCTTAAAATAAGTTATTAATTTACAGAAAACAAGCTCAAATGTTTTATTTTCTTGTCAATGTTAGTGCTGTTTCTCTTTGTTGCTTTAAAATATAGGATTTTTTTCCTCCAATACATTCATCGAATGTGCAGAACTGTGGAGACTGTACTTTCACTTAGAATTTTTAGTAGTAGGGGGGTATATGTATGTATGTGTATATATATATATGTGTGTATATATATATATATATATAAATTATAATCTTTTTCCTAAAAGCTTCATGCAAATATTAGTGAGAGTTTGCTCAGTACATGACATGATTGTGGTGTTTTGAAACAAGACATGGCTCCAGATTTGTACATAGAAATTCAATACTTTTATTTTACATTCATACACCTATTATACATTTAGCTTAATGCATTATTTATTTTTTTAAAAAAGCCCAATCCCAAACCAAGTCCTGAAGATATACAGCTCGAGCAATGATGAATCTGCCTTTTTTTCCTTTTTAAAAGTTGGTGAAAAGCATTTAGAAAACACGCATACACACACAGAAAAGAGGGGAAAAGGACAAGTGTTGCCCTGCAGTTGTACCTTAGTAGAGCTGGGCTGAATGGAAAGGAATTCAGTCGCCATTGAGAAAGGCACCTTGAATACACAGTGTATATACAGACAGAGGGGAGTAAAACTGGGCAATATTACAACCTGTTAATGTAGCTTCTAGTACAATGACAAAACTGTAAACCTTCACTTGCTGATAGAAATAAAAACAAAGTCACAATTCTATACAAATACAACTGAAGCAAAATTTCTTATTGGTCGTACCATAGCAGTACCAGTTCTTTTTTTTCTTTTTTTTTAAATGCATATTTCAATATTTAATTATAGATTGGCTCTGCCAGCAGAGAGCAATCTTGGGGATATAATTATGCGTTATGTCACAATGTTTATACATTTGACTACTCAATGAATGTTTACCAGTAGCAACCCACCTCATGCATGTTTTACATTTGAGAGAGCAGCCGTCATTCTCATATACAAATAAAACCAATTAATATATATTAAACATAGTCACAGCCAGGATTTTCGTTCGCAACAGAGGCCATTCTAGTGTGGTGTAACCAGTACACATATAAAAATCTATAAACACAATTCTTTACACTGTCAGAAATACCATTGCCTTAAAATATACCAACCTTCAATTAAAATTCCCCAATACTTTCAGAAAAGTAAGGTCTTTGTTATAAAATACTGATATCTCAAAAACCGGACTTAAATGTTTTACATTCCATCCTCCTTTTTTTTTTTCAACAAAATAAAGCTTTTTTTCCCCTCCCCCCCTCCATAACGCAAAACTTAAAAACACCCAACATTACTGTATATTTATATGCAAATATAAACAATAAAGTGACAAGAGACCATATATGGTTCTATGTTCACATGTAGAGGAAACCCGTAGAATGGCATTGGATGCCTAATTTTTTTTTTTTCGTCTTTTCTGATTGACACAGTGTGGCACTACAATTTTGGATGATTGTACGCGTCAGGCTCAGAGAATGCCATGGTCAGGACTGGCCCGCGTGTTTGTTCAGCAAGCCTTGGTCAGGTCAGTGGGCAGGTCTGTTGTGGACATGCGGTACTGGATCTTGGTGTTGGTGATGGCGCCGTGCTTTTGCCGCAGGTGCAGCCGCAGCTGACTCTTGTGGCGAAAGTGCAAGTTGCATTTCTCACACTGCGGAACAAATGAAGGGGTTTCAGTATTAAGGTTATCTTGATTAAACATTTAGCAAATTATACTAGCACTAATTTTCATTAATCTAGTACTTTTGAGCATTTTAGGCAGAATGTTCCTATTGTCTATTATTATATTAAACACAGCAGAATAAATGAACTAACCAAAAGAAAGTGTATGCCTTTGCTTTACTCACATGATAGGGCTTTTCTCCCGTGTGTATGCGCAGGTGACTCTTGAGCGTCTGCAGGTGTCGGAAGCGGGTGCCACAGATTTCACAGGGATATGGCTTCTCTCCCGTGTGGATCAGAACGTGGGCGCGCAGGTGAGCGACCTGACCAAATAATGTCAAAGCAGTTTTATTTTAAGGACGGCTAATGTTTGGTGATATTAAACCTGATTGCTGTACCCTTCATTCTGATGATTGGACAGAAATGAGTACCTGAACAAAACGAGCTCCACACGTCTCGCACTTGTATGGCTTTTCTCCAGAGTGAATGCGTGTGTGGGTCTTGAGGTTAGCT
This sequence comes from Phenacogrammus interruptus, assembly GCA_037974425.1. NCBI lineage: Eukaryota > Metazoa > Chordata > Actinopteri > Characiformes > Alestidae > Phenacogrammus > Phenacogrammus interruptus. The sequence continues at coordinate 8,133,233 of JBBPCW010000106.1, forward strand.
GGTCGATTGAATTGTGCACCACAGATGTTGCAGCGATAAGGTTTCTCTCCTGCAACATGGAGAAAATAGAACATTAGTTGAGGCACAGATCTGTAAACAGCTGCAGGATCAAATTTGACAGTATATACATATACAGGTTTTTTTTTTACCTGTATGAACTGTTTTATGACTAGCAAGGTTGCCCTTGTAGCGGAATGCTGCTTGGCACCGGTCACATTTGTATGGCTTGTCACTGTGGACCTGAAGCATGTGGCGTTTCAAAACCTCCTCTTCTGCAAACTTGGAGTCGCATTCGTTACAGAAGTATGTTCCGTTTTCTGCAAAAAGATACAACATTAGCATGAGAGACATTCCCAGGTGGTGCATTGTAATCTATGTGAGATGAAGTATTTCAATGTTTTAAGCTGATGCAGTAAGAAAGGCTCACCACAGCTGGAGTCGGAGTACTCAGAGTGAAGCTCAGACATTTCCTCAGTAAGACGCGAGCCAGGAGTGTTGGGACAGACGTCCGAGTGCTGTGGGGACTGCGAGCCGCAGGAGCTGCACTTTAAGTGGCTCATATAAAGAGAAGAGTGGCTGTCACTGTTCCTCTGTGATCCTTCCAGAGTTCTGCTGAAGATAAATAGAAAAGATTTCTTTTTACTCCATTTTAGGATTTTCACTGGAGCAAATGCAGCCACCTCTAGCATTCTCACACTCATTTTTAGGATGTTTGATGAATTTCACACATCCTGGCTAAGAAGGTAAATCCTCACTGTGCTGTAAGAGGATTGGAATGGATGAAGAAAAATTCAATCTGGGTTTTTAAGAGGTAGTGGGAGGAGAACTGTGCCTCAAAACACTGGCAAGCCGGTTCTTCAAATGATTGCATATGGGGGCTAGATGGCAGTTTAGGTGCACAGATCTTTGGATGCGTTCTTTTGCTCAACAAAAGACGAACATGGCTCAGACCATGGATACTCCTCTGAAAGATCACAATGCTTACTGATACATATTCCCCCAGAAAGCTGACTTGTATGCATTCACATTGTGTTATAGCATTTTCCCAGCTCTAAAGTCAGGTGGTGGTGTGTCTGAGTACAATAACACACACACACACGCACACACACGCACACGCACACGCGCACGCACACACGCACACACGCACACACGCACACACGCACACGCACACACACGCACACACACGCACACACACGCACACACACGCACACACACGCACACACACGCAC
>JBBPCW010000106.1:8134561-8144591 GCA_037974425.1 Phenacogrammus interruptus
CGCACACACACGCACACACACGCACACACACGCACACACACGCACACACACGCACACACACGCACACACACACACACTAAACTCTGAGGGTCAGATTGTTAGTTCACACTACAGCTTCAGTCCAAATAATGGACATCAGAACCCACAGAGTAATACATGAATGGCTAACCTGTAGTATAACTGTGTATCCTGCAATTCAACCAGATCACCGGTTGTAAGATAGACGCTCTCACCTGTTGATGATATTGTTGAGGCGGCTGGCTTGGGGCACAATGAATTCATCTCCATGGTCACTCATCTTGGTGTTGGTGGCCTGCGAGTCTGGGTGGTCAGTCCCTGAAGTTGGATGGAAAGGGGGCATTCCCAGCCGTTGTGGCGAGCGCATCTCTGGGTCATGAGGGCCACTCGCTTCCTCCTTGGTGCTCTGATTAAGCACGATGAATTTGTACTTTTTCCAGTTGCGAGCCTTAGGGTCCTGTGTACCTTGCAGAGTTGGAGGCTGTGAAGCTTGTGAGAGGGCGGCGTTCTTGCTGCTGCTCGATTCGGTCGGAGAGTTGGGCTGGCAGTCCGACTTCAGAGGGCTCTGGGGGCTGCTCATCAGTGTTTTGCGGCCACTGGAGGGCATGGTCATGGAGTAGTGTTGGTGGGTCAGATCCTCTTCAGCCAGAGGCCCCTGCTCTTTACCCATCTCCCTCTGCTGCTCCTGGGCCAGGCTAGCCATTCCGTGTTTTCTAGAACTCATGCCAATAGACTGCACCAGATCTTCCAGACTCTCCCTCTTCATCTCTTCGTTCCTGCCCAGCTCTCGGGAGGAGTAGAGGCCCGCGTGGCACGAACTCGAGGGCCCACCGGTGGTGCTGCGGCCGTAGTCAGCCAGCATGGAGCCGCTGCCGTCAGCTGGGGAGCAGTGTTTGTGTTGGATGGGGCCTCCTTTGGAGAAATCAGGAAAGGTATTTTTGGCATCTGTCAGCTTACAGAGGGGGAAAGGGAAACCCTGCATGGGGAACTGGCCATAAAGGTGATAGGAGCTGCTTGGAGTGTTGACTCCATTGAATATGCCAGCACCATAAGACCTCCCGTCTCTGAAAGGACCCCCGCGGCCCGGTATATTCTCCACCACCTCGTGCGGTCTGTAACCATGAACGTCTTGAGGTAAAAGTAGCGGACTGACCAGGAAGTCCTCTCTGGGCAGTTTGATTGAAGAGTCACTGCGGGAAACAAAGGAGAAAACATACGTCCTGTTACTAACGTTACAAAATCTCCAAGACAACTATTATTACACTGACTTGCTGGTAACCATACAGGACATGGAAAAAGGGGGGAAAGTGAAAGAAAAATGTTATTTTATATTATATTATTATATTTATTTTATTTTAGACCGTTACAGTTGATTCATTGATCCCGATATATCCACATGAGCCGCTCGTCCTTGATATGACAGTTATAGGTGTGTACTCACATACTGATGCTTGACGACACTTGTAAGTACTTTGGATTCGCAAACACACCTGGACTTGATGAATCTGTGGCAGGTGTCAACAACGTGGTCCATCTGAAGGTAGATGGCTGTGTTCATGACGGCCATAATGAGGCTCTCCTTCAACGTGAGACGAGAAGTGTACATGAACTCTAGGAGGATTGCAAAGCCCTCTGGGTCCACCTTCGGGTCCAGACTGATAGCGTTTAGGTTGCATTTTAGTGAGTCTGTGAATATTGTGTAGAAGAGCCCACTGCAGGAAGAAGATGGACATAAACTTAAAACTTTTAGACTTCCCCTGAATCAGCTTTAATGAACACATCTCCAATTTACAAGTAATAAAAAATGAATGACTCAATTGTATTTAGCATTAAAGCCTACCTGCATGCCATGAGGACTGTTTTGTGAGCGCGAAACTGCTGTCTGTTGACCAGAATGGTGACATCTGTGAGAATATCTCTGCTGCGCAGCCGATTAAGGTTGAGCAGAACGTCACTTGCGTGGCGCGTGAACTGGATGCAGCTGTCTGCTGCACAAGACATTTTGTCAAGATCTGAAAGAAAACAGCGGGAGATAGATTAATACACACATGCTGCGGATTGAAAGAAAGAACGTTGTTGGAAATGGACTGGACAATTCTTTTATCATTGTAACATTGTAACTAACCATTACAATGCAAACAATCAGCACAGATCCAATATTTAACAGTTAATGCTGTTAGTAATAAGAGCACCCCTTATTACTATTACACCCCTTATATAGTACAGTCAAATTGGCTATTAGGTAAACAGTTACTCGTTATTCTTCACTAGAAATATCTCATCTTGTAGAACTAGGTATAAAGTAATATCTTACTTTTAGCCTCGTATTATATTTTAACCTGCAAGTTACCAGCCACATTTTTAACCACGTATATCATATCTGATCATATCTTAGATCTGTAAGATATGATCAGTTTTGACCACCTTTACAATATAACAGGTTATTAGATCAACTCTAATGCATTATTCTTCTGTAGCATTGAATTAGAACCTTTCTAGCCACTTATAGACTTAAGCTAAAACCCCCTTCACTCAATTTCTCTGTTAAATAAAATGGAATTAAAGATGTCATGAAAAACAAATCGGCTCATTAGGAGCAAGTTGCTCTTCAGTGAACACTGCAATCCTCGATTCTGCCACTAGGCGGGGCCAGCTGATCACGAATGCAAGAGAAAGTTTGTCCCTTTCACTACAAGTGCACAGACGATCTTTTATGGCAGGGGCATATTTACAGAAAAAGATCGGATGGTTATTAGTTCATATTATCGCTATTTATTACTGCAAACGATACTTTCTCTAAAGAAGTATTCTGCGAAGGGGACAGTTTGTCCAAAAGAAGCTTTAAATAAACAAATATGGAAGACTGTGTATGGTGTTTAGTTCCTCTCCTGCCCTCCCCTCCAATAACAAGATCATTTTAGCAGCCCCCTCCTCCTCATCGGCACTTCATTAAGTGCTCTGACAAATTTACTGTGAGACTGACTGGAAATACATTAGGTGGTAAACATGTCTTACATGTTGAACATTTTGTATCTGCTCCCAACCAGATTCCGTTTCAAGTGTGCGAGATCACGCGTCAGTGTCCTCGCTCACTAACCTACATTCGGGGTGTGTGTGTGTGTTGGTGTGTGTGTGTGTGAGAGAGAGAGAGCAATAGAGGTGATGAAAAACTCTCAGATGAGCTAGATCTGATCTGAAGTCCAATCTGCATGACTTATGTGATCCGAAAGCCCCTAAGACAAACTTTTACCCTTTTGTTCTCCTCGTGTTGTCTGCAGTGAGGCATCCTGCTTGTCATGTGAATAGAAGCCTCTCTTCCACAGCTCTGTGTGCCTCTCTGTCTCTCTAGCTTTCCATCTCAAACTTTCTGGTGCTTTTCTGCCACAAGATGTCCCCAAGAGTCCCACCAGTGAGCTCCCGTCTGCCCACTCTGGGCTCCCTATCCGAACAGCACATCACCAGTCCAGCCAGAAGAAACATCTGTACAACTTTCCACACTCTATCAGCCCTCTCAGCTCAGATACGCAGCACAAACAACACATGGGTAGAAATGCCTCTATCTCTATATATTTTTTCTGTTTATTTACTTCTGTTTAATTTTGCTCACTTTTTACGCCATCGCGTCATTCATCCATCCATCCATATATATTTATATATTTATACCCTATATCTCATGTTCAGCGCATGATCGGGTCTGATGAACTGACTGTAACCCAACACACTTCTCTCTCACGCAAGTTTTTTGCTCCGTCCAGGAATAGCACGCGCAGCGCGCTCAAGAACACGCGGACTCCGCGCACACACACACAGACAGACACACACACACATACACACACACACGCACTTTTATGACCCCCCTCCCGCTAAATGCCACAGTGTAGTGAAGCAGGCTGTCATCCGAGACACCTTTCAGAAACACATTGCACAAGTAATTTGCCCCAAATATTAATAAGAATTACAACAATAAAGCCTGTAGTGCAGAGGCAGCTCAGTGCCATTATAATTATAATGCGGATTTTATTTATAAGGCTGATGATTCAAACTTCATCTAAACAGACCTGCGAGCTGTTGCACTGAAGTGGCCCGTGCACAAACTTTTTCCCCTCATAATTTCTCACACACACACACACACACACACACACACACACACACACACGCACACGCATTCTCAGTAAGGCAACAGGCTGGCGGAGAAATCTTTTTAAACATTTTCAGATTGAAATCTCGTTTTCTCGGGGTTTCCCTGCTCCCGCGTTTGCAGCGCGGCCCCTTTTCTCTGTTCTGAGGAGAAAAAGCCCCTCGGCGCAGTGTTGTCCGGGGGTGCTGTGCTGTGTTAAGTGTGATCAGGGCTGCCAGCGCGAGCCCCGCCGCCGCGCAGCGCCTCATCCGCGGATTAATGCGAACCAGATGCCGCGCAGCGCCGAGACCCTTCGCCAGGAGCGGGCGAGGAGACGGCAGCTGCACGCAGCGCATCAGGCTCCACAGCTCCAGCACAGACACACAAACATCTCAGCTCCAGCCCCTCAGACACGCGCCCCCTTCAAGTTTCCACTTGTTTTTCTGACAGCCGAACCACTTTTCAGGGTCCGACCACCTCCACCACCACACGCCCAGCATGGCTCCGCAGCGCACACTGCCCCAAACTCAACATAACCAGCACGGGCAGCCTGTCCCGTGCCCTTCCCCTGGCTGGACGACCCCCTTGGATGTGTCAGGCCAGCCAAGCAGTCAGACAGACACCGAGAACCCCAAACATTGAGATCCCACCTGGACCCTCCACTACAAGTAAAACCCTTCAAAAACCAACACCAAATAGACACATTTCTCTGGTTAAAATCAGCAGTTCCACCAAACAGCTCTCCCCGCGCAGGGCAGCAGCAGCAGCCCCGAGCAGAGGAGTCACATTATGGAGTAAAAAGAGAAGAATTTGATTCCAAAAAAAAAAAATCATCACCTGGTAGTGCTTTCCTAGAAACTTCTTGCATCACCACTTCTAAGAAGCGCAGTTCTAAGAATCAGCGCAGCTCAATTCTCGGAATTTGAGCTTGCGACCGTACCACTTTCTCCGGGCGGGGGTGTGCTCGGGTTCACCGCTTCTGTCAGTCTCTTTATCACGGCTTCATGTTTTCGTGCAGCCCGTTTAAGCTTCGCTATTAAACTCCAGACGTTTAACAAGTGACATTTAAAAGTGTCCCGAAATGATAGTGTTCCTTTATCTAGGGAGGATGAGAGCACCGTGGACCCGTCTTGTCTCCCCTTCGGAATGGACAGTGCCAGACAGAGACGGTCACGTGGTCCAAGAGAGCTGCCAGCCTCCAAATACTCCCAAACTAATTTGCTGTTACACAAGCAAACCTCTCTCTCGCTCTCTCTTTCTCTCTTTCTCTCTCCCTCTCTCTCTCACTCTACCCCTCCAACCCCCCCTGTGTTAAACCCACAGCCATAAGCTATGCTGAGCATATCTGGAGCGGACGAGTTCTATTAGGCTTTCACCTTATTATTATTGTTATTTGATTATTAGTCCAGGGGCGCGTTCTGATGTTTCAATTCTTGTTCATCGTTCTCTCCGGACTCCGGATTATTCTCGAGACCTGCTCGGTGCCTGTAGCTCTTTAGGTCTCTGAAGGCTCTGCTTTACCCTGAGCGACTGGCTGGGTGCTTGGCATTGGGAGGAGAGGTGTGGAGGGGTCTACTCATTCAGCGGAGGAGACAGTGGGTAGAGCAGGACCATGCTGCTGTTTTTCACGGATAGTACTAATTAAAGCACTTAATTTCTCAAATTTAACATTTTTACCCTTTTAATTTAATTTAATTATTTATATCTATTCTTTTTACCCTTTAGTATTTAGTATATGGTAAATACTTATAGTATGAGAGCATTAAAATCTTACAAATATCAGTTTTTAAAAGAATTGTTGTGAAGCCTGTTATGAATTTTCTCAGTGTCCCGCTTGTACATAGTCTTTATTTTGGTAAAAAGGATTATGCACCACTTATAAAAGACATTTGCTCATGATAGAATCTGAAGGGACGGTGAGACAAAGGCCCACGATGAGTCTTTTTATGGTCAGAACCCCATTGTGCCAGCTCAGTCTGCTCCAAAAGAGGCTTAAAATAGTGCCTATGGTCTGTTGTTGACTTCTTCATGAGAAATCTGATTGGCTTATTAGCATAACTCTTTAAAGTATGTATGGATTCTAGTATTTGGATCCAAATTAAGTGACTTGTTCTGTAAATTACACAACAGTTAATACCAAAATGAAGTAGTTTTTTAGCTGTTTTTTATATTTATTATAATGTAACTATAGTGTTATTACTATAATTATTAATGAGTAATAGCGGTATTTCCGTAGGCGTCTGCTTTTTCTTTTGCTCGATCTTTGAGCTCCAAGGCCTGTAAAAGAACTGTAATGAAAGCTAAAGGTGTCAGCACTCAGCCGGTGGGCTAACACACTAACAAACATGTCTGCGAAACAGTCACTGCTTGTTGAGACAGAACTGGTATTTTTTCTGTTTGTCGAGCTTAAACGGCTCGTGCATGCCAGCAGTTTAAAATCAGCTCTTTTTTTTTAATTGCTAGAGGCTGAGTTCTGAGGGGTCTCGACAGCTTGACAAATGATAGAGTGCCTCGATTGGATTTATTTCCTAATCACAAATTAAATTGAAACACTGTTGCGTTACCAGAAGTCATGCGTTTGCTGTGGGGAAGGGCACTTTTCCTACTCAACAGGTGTTTTTTTTCCCATCCCCTCATGACTGCATATGTTCAGTCTAAGACCTGTTGGTGCTTGAGAAAGGAGAGTAGCCTGGAGTTTTCCAATCTGAAAACACTGTCATTTCATGCTACTGGAGGGTTTTTTCCCTCTCGGCATTCATGCACATGTACAGTTTCAAGTAGTAGCAGCGTGTGATTTTCAAGCCGTGGAACATTTGTAAATGAAGCTGTGCTTGTGAGAAGGCCTTTATCGCTGTAAGTTTATTGCGCTGTATGTTGAACCACAGAGGAGTGTTAAGGAGTCAGTTTTCTGTTGTTCGTACATTGTTTAATGCGAAGTCAAATCCTATGTATACTGTAATTTCATAATTTACATACGGAGCCAAATGTAACTTGTGTGGTAACAATAAAGGCAATGTTTTGTACCTGACATTGTTTTCAGCTTTTTATTACACGTGTTCTTAAGCTGGGGGTTTTGTAAGATGTGAAATTCAATTAGTGGAAACAAACATAAAACATTTTTTATTTTTACTCTCTCGTGCCATGTAAACTAGTGTAGCTCTCTATAGTGTGGCATATAAATGGGGTGATAAAAGCTAGTTGGTGCATCACTATTACCACTTGTGTTGAGAACAAGCACACACCCTTGATCAAATCGAATTTATGAATCTCATAAAAAAAGATCATAGAACATATTGTACTGAGTTGTGATATTTTGTGAACTAGCTGTTTCTAATTTTGCTTGAAAAGTAAAATGAATAAAGCTCCAGGCTTCTAGGTGTAAGTCTGAGGAAATTGTTTCTGATTAATGTTTTGCCTCTTGAATTTTTCTAACTTATTTTGATTCCACTAAACACACACACACACACACACACACACACACACACACACACACACACACACACACACACACACACACACACACGCATTTATAATGTGATGAGGCAAGCACTCCTGATTAGGCAGTCAAATAAAGACAAGGAAGATGACATCATTTTTTTTATATTTAATGATTGTTTTTTCATAATTTTTATTATTTAATGATGTATTATTTTACATTTTTAGGGGATCTTTGTTTTTGTATTGGGTCCATGATACACTGTGTGTGTCTCTGCGCACATATCTCACACTCACCAGTACAAGAGCCCTTTTTATCTGTGCATTTTCCTCCAGACACTTTGTAACACTGAGGCTAAACATGCACCGCATGAGTGAATCTGTGTGTGTGTGTGTGTGTGTGTGTTTGTGTTTGTGTGTATGTGTGTGAACTCACCTGGATAACTGCGCTTGGGGCTCCAGGCCCTCGCCCTGTTCATGCCCTGACACAGGTGGAGCACTTGCTGGGCTGTGGAACGCGAGAGAGAAAGAAGGTGTAACAGAGACCTTGTTAAGTTTTTGTTTTTGTTTCCTCTAATCCCAAAAGAGCCACAGTATTTTGAGCTTTTAGCTTTATTTAGTTGCGGTTATTAATAAAAGTAATGATCTGTGCACATGCATTAACATTTACTTTCAAAATATTCGCTCTCAGACTGAGCAGAAATACAAGAATGAGGCATGGGTTGCGTTTTGTTTAGCAGTAAGTTGGGTGAACTGTTTAGGTTGCAGTGCTTGTGTTGCATGAATGAAGTAACTATGGAGCTGAAATGACCCATAGAGATAAGGAAGTTTTGTGCAGGTGGAGCGCTTCCTTTCTGTTGCGTGTGCAGTGTGTATCAAGCACGTCTCTCGTGTGAGCAAGCCAATGTGCACGGAGGAGTTTTCTGGTGTCACACCATCAATTATCTGAGAGAACGCGCTACTTTTTCATACTGAAACGCTTTCCTGCCCTTCGCTCCAACTCTCACAGGCGTTTCGAAACGTTTCTTTTGCCCGTTTGGTATTTGTCAAGCTAATAGGACTTCTCACTGTGCAATGCCCGATTGTCACACCGAGACAGACCGCTCTTGCTCTGATGTCAATGAATCATACCTTTACATGTTTTCCAGCAAAATACCACAAAGGCGTCAGAAGAGAATGCTAATTACGTTACACGAACATGCAGGTGCCTAATTGATGGGTGCCACAGCAGCAGGTTGGGAAGTGGAGTGTCCTTGCTTTCTAATGGGACCACTGCCAACTGTGTTCCAGGCGCTGGGACCCTTCTCCTGGCACAAACCGCAAATGGAAATCCCAGCACTAACACACTCATCATGCTTTCTGAGCCTGGCTTTTCCAGCGTTGGCCCCACGGGGATGGGCTTTTTTATTATTTTTTTAACGAATCTCTGCTGACATTAGTGTGTGTGTTTGGGGGTGGTGGGTATCACTGTGTGGTACACTGGTAGTCATTCTTGGTATGAAGATGTAAAGCATAATTCTTAACCCCCCCCTTTTAATTGGAAAGTTAAAGGCACAATTGCACAGTTTAGACGTCAGGCCTGCCAGTGTTAGCTTTAGAGAACTTGGGGGCATTTCTTTTCTGGCTTTATAGGGAAATGTGAAGAATGTTTGCCTTGACTGGCTTTTTTTTTCCTTCTGCGTGCTTTTTATATCATGCTGGATTGGATTTGTAGAGTAATCTGTATAAATCTGGTGTTTACAAAAACTGTGTAGTGTGTCCCTCACTTTGGCTTTAAATGACAAACAGAACTATCTCTGCCCTCGAGGACGGGCCTCAAATGTAGCATTGCTATTTTGAAATGACTACGTTTTGTAACTTCTAAATGTTATAGCTGGTATTATAACAGTTTATGTGAATTGTAACTAAAAGTTCCTTTTTGAATCAAATGAAAGCTTTCAGGTCGGCTGGAGATATTTACTAGTTGTTTTTAGCCCGACACTGGGAGGATAAACAAACCCCTGACACATAATGTTCTAATCAAAGTTATGAGGCAATCACGTTATAATATTGATTTGTTCCAAGGCTTCCCTACTGCAACTGAATCTGTTTTATTCTCCTTTACAAGGCCGTGGTTCCTTGCCCTTAAATGTGGATTAATAACTGAAAGAAACGCACAGAGCACACAGCAGTCCTGGTTAATGAAATGTATTGTTCCTGATCATTGGCAGCATTTGTAATGTCAACACTGAGGAGTCACATGACAGCTCTCTTCTCATGGGCTGTTAGTGCTTCATCACTCCCACTTTAAACTACCGACCCTCTTTTACAACATTTTTGTTTAACATATTAAACACGACTCTGTGCTTGCTTACAACAGATTTTTTTTAATGATTTCATAAAAGAAGAGCATTTTTTTGTGTGAAGAACCTTTTCCAAAACTGTCACACATTTCTTTACAAGTTTACAAAGTTACACTGT
>JBBPCW010000106.1:8144691-8164409 GCA_037974425.1 Phenacogrammus interruptus
GAAGAGCATTTTTTTGTGTGAAGAACCTTTTCCAAAACTGTCACACATTTCTTTACAAGTTTACAAAGTTACACTGTATTGAGGTCTTTTAAACTTTATATTTTTTTAATATATTGAGATGGAATTAGCTCCTTAGTGCTGAATGAAAACAGAGCCTTGCAGTAGGATTATTTTATTGTCTTTTGCAGATCATTGTTCACAATACGTGGTTATTGAGTAGGTATGGTGAAGTCTACATGACTCTAGTGCTGAGGTGAGAAAGACAGGAAGAAATGTTCCAAAAATAGTTTGCTTCTGCGCTACTTCGGCTATCTGCACCTCGGATTTTGTGGGCTGATTTTATAGAGCGCAGTTCAGGTGCAGGCACATGCAATACATCTCTTGATTTCTGCTCGGCTCCTCGTTTGGTGGGTGGGTTACAGCCTAAGCACAGCGTCGCAATCTCAAATATCTGCGACTGGGGCGATTACAGCCCACCATGCGCAGAGTATTTTCACCAGAAAACCACATAAAATGCCGGCCGCTTTTGTGAAGTGAAAGAACTCCCTCACTTTCTTCTGCTTGACACCATCTGACCTACTTTGTTGTCTTGCCGGAAGGAAGAAAGTGAATCAACTTTTTAAAATTGTCTATGACCGACAAATGTATGTTTTCCTTTCTTTCTTTCTTTCTTTTTTCTTTCTTTCAAGTTCGTAATCACTGAGGGATCTATATTAGCTTAGGGAACACTGTGACCATGGACCACAGATGAAATGGTAAGAATCTGGAACAGCCCTTTAGTGTGTGTGGCCGAGAAGAGTTGAGTAATTACAGTTTACTTTGATCAAACTCCTGAAGCTCCTGAGGATTGGAGGGAGTGTATACATTTCTCTGACATGTTTAGCTACTGGCAAGGCCTCGCCATTAGATTTAAGGAGAGCGGTTTCATAACCGGCTCTCAACCCTTAATAATGGAAAGTAAAAGTGTAATGAGATAATGGCTCCTCTGAAACGGCGGGGAGACTTTATGGGAAACCAGTGCACTGCGGCAATAGTGACTAAAGGGTTTCAGCACCTTTTAGGTAAATTGTCTTAACCTTCTCGCGATGGCTCTTGTCACGACTATAAGGCCCAGAGAACTTGTCTCGCTGGAATTGCCCTGATATCTGCCCATTTGGATCCGGCATCCCACTGCAAACACCCCAGGTGTTCTTGAACCATCAGGGAAAAGCGTCTGTGAAATAATTAAGGCCCTCCTTCACAACAATCTCCGATTCAGCACTGCCAAATAAAGAGCGTGTTGAGCTCCAAAACAAAGAGCAGCGTCAACTTTATTTCAATCCACTTGGGGGTTGTTTAAGGCGCTCCGACGCGGTTATGCATAATACACGGCCATAAAGCATCCAGGAGTTTGGAGAGAAATGTGTAATTTACCGCAGCCCCCCGCAGTGCCCAGCCACATGCGAATGAGATAATTACCGCAAAACCTTGGCAAACTTTTACTCAGCTGGTTCCACATGAAAATAAGTGACCCACTTAGGAGAAGACAGCAGGCATACAGTGATAAAGGAGTCCTGATCAATGATCAATGATGCTTTATTTCATTAGGCAAGCGTTTGACTGTTAACAGTATCAGGCTCAAGTGTCACTGCAGGTTCCCCAATGGCCACACACAGACCTTCGTCTATTAGAAAAGCAACGACTTGCCTGTGATTTGTGTGTGCATCTTTTTCATGGCACTTCCATTTTCTGAGGACATTAACTTGGTTGATTATGAGATTATTTTAGATAGAATATTCTTCAGGGCAGAAACAGTCAGTGACATATTCGGCTGCATACTCTGTATGGAAGAGTGGCAAAGCAAAACAGCTGTTTAAGAGTCGTTAGCATGGATATTCACTCTTGGCCCAAGTGTTCCATAAAACTTTTAAAACTAGGGTCTGTTGGAGCTAAATTGGCTGCTGCTTTGAGTAGTGCCCATTAACACTTTAGGACCGGAAGCTCCACGTTCTTTTGTACATGAACGGCAAAAAATTTCCCCTCATTTCAGAGCAAAATTTTTGCCAGCTTCAGCTCTCGTCGTCAGTGAAGACTCGAACCGGCCGTGTTTGTCAGACGAATGATGCAACCGCCCTGTAACATGGTGCGGATCTGCTGTTAGCAAGTACTCAGAGGCTCTCTCTCAGTTCCTCTTAAAAAAGGCACTTTTGTGTTATTAAGTTTGAAGGAGGCCTTTCCTCCCGCTCTGTCCATAGAGGACTGTCGCATGGACTCTAACTCTTCTTTTTCATGTCAGCAATTTACTGCTTAGTTCAGACTAGTGTCATCCTGTTTCTGCTGGACCATTAGCACGGTTAGATATGACTTTGTTTTTATGCTTGCACTTCGTGTTTTTGTAACACAGACTTTTACATATAAGACCAGGATAACAACAGCATTTTCTATTGTATGGTTAAATGGTCAAATGCTAAAGTTTGGGTTCCTGGTTTAGGTACCCATTTATATATATATATATATATATATATATATTTATGTGTGTGTGTGTGTGTGTGTGTGTGTGTAATGAAATCCGTGCATGATCTAGCAGAATCTGTAGGATGCTTAAAAGATTGTTGCGCAAGAAACGGAATGCGTAAATGGAATACGTAATAAATGGATGATCAGAGAGGTCGGAGACTTGGCTGGCTCAGATGTAAAGCGTGATGAGAATGTAGTGTGCTATATTACAATTATATTTAGCTTTAGTATTTCATTAATATTGCATAGCTTCTTTTTGTTCGCGTGCTACCGTGTAGTGGAAACATATGCAGTATCCGGTGCTGGAACTGTGAAATAAGTAGAAAGCATAGCTAGACATGACAGGAGGTCGTTTTGAACAGGTGTTTCAGCACCTGGTTGAGGTTTTTATAATCTTCCTGTTTGGTGAAATAATTTGACCCTAAAACCTCGGTATGAAATTGTGGTCCAATTTTTAGAAAACACGATGTGCTGACATTGAAGTGTTCTCGGTGCCCCGGTCGATAAAATCTATACCCCGATAGTGAAAGCGCACTTTGTGCACTGAAAGAGGGAGAGATCGCTGTCTGTGATAAAAGGAAGCTGCGAGTGTCGGTATTGTTATCAGTCAGGCTTGGGCCTGTTTTTTCACACTGACAGGGCTTCAAGCATGACTTTTCTTGGCTGTATAATCATTACGTACTCTCCACTCCTGAGCAGTTTAACACACTTCACATACCCAAATCTAAATCCTGCTCGTGAAGATCTGCCGGGGCTTTATCTTAGTATTTAGCACACGTCACTTAGCTATCCAGGTTAGAGAAGTGAAGCACACACACTCTCAAAGACATGGTTGGATGAGTCGCCATATGGCCTTTCAGCTCTGTCAGAAATGATATAATATCAAAAGAACAGTGACGCTGTGCTTTTTTGAGACATGCGATTCTAGAGAGCCCTGACTTTGGAAGGAGCTGTAGGAGTGGGTCCTCTTCTCACAGTGAGTCACGGTTAGACAGCTGAAGAGGCACATGCACAGCCCTGCACTTTTCGCATCTGCCCTCAACACCCCGACCCGCCTGCTTTGGGTCAAAGTTCCTATTGACACTCTTGCTCTGGCTTTTCATCTCCACTCTGGGAGAGAGTCCGTTCTGCATCTAATGCGCCAGCTCACATGTATTTATCAGTGGCCAATATACAACTCATGCTATTGATTTGCCATTTTACGTAAATAAGTATTGATGTTTGCCCCCAGGTTTTGACAAGAAGTGTACTCGTCTCAAGTTGACTGGCACTTTTATCTCACACGTGCAGTATTTTACAGTAGTAACAGCTTCATAAAACCTTTAGGGGATGACTTGATGATGAAATCTGATGATACATTATTTGCTACTGTGAAACAAATGTGTACGTTACAGAGTGCTTGAGTTAAAGTGTGTATATAAATAAGTGGTACACAAGCTAAAATATGAGGCCAATTAGTTCATTATGAAACACTAATTTACTTTAAATGCATTATATTAGTTATAGCACTTAATTAGCCTTTAGCCACTTTTTAGCTGTGCCCTCCTTTTCCTTTTTTCATTTACTATTCAGGTGCACTTTGTAGTTTAAGGTTGTAGTCCATCTGTTTCTTTGCATCAATCGGTAGCCCCATCAGTGGTCAGGACCCCCGTAGGACCACCACTGAGCAGGTATTATTTAGACGGCGGCTCTTTCTCAGCACCGTTGTTCTCTCACAACAGTGATACTGATATGGGGATCAGTATCAGTAGGGGAATGTTGTGGTATGTTGTGGTATGAGACACTGCAGTGCTGCTGGAGTTTTTACACACTATGTCCACCTCCTGTTCAATCATTTAATCTGTTGCAGCTTTAAAGCTACTGATGAAAGTTCATCTAATGCTGCATAATTTGTATGAATCATTCTCTAGTTCTTCATCAGTGGCCAATATCTGAACACAGGACACCGTTGGCTGCATGTTTTTTGTTGTCTGACTACTCTTAGTGGTTCACAAGCTTCAGCAGCACCGCTCTTTGTGATTCACTCTGTACAGCATACACACATATGCCACATTGATGTCAGTGCTGAGAATGATAAAGGGAGCGTGCAAATGATACAGAGAAACAACAGTATGGGACTGTAAACTACCAAGTGTACCTGTTAGATAAGTGAAGCTGATAAAATGAACAATGTAAATACAAGATAGGCTAAATAATTTTATAGGTCACACATAGCACTGGACCATGCAAAAAACGTTTAAGCAGTCTTTGAGTACTAATACTTCAAGGTCTAACTGTTGTCTTTACCTCTATGATCCCTTTTAGTGGTTTAATAAATGATTCTATTAGATATTCTTGGCTTGTCTCAGTTGCGGCGGGTGGTTTTGGTGCTGCCTGTAGGAGAGAGGTGTTTTCAGTTTAAAAGACCACATCGCCATGCTCGACACCCTGAAATCCGACAAACACTTGACATGCAGGTGAAACTGGTATGTTCCAGCCGCCTACAAGTGTTTCAGTCACTCCATTTCTGTGGTGAGAATGCAAGGCTCTCTGTGGTTTGACCTGGTGTTTGTCTTGCAACCCACTCAAGTCAATTCAGTCTTTTCTTATGCTTTCTCATGGCCAGAACCAGGCGAAAGCACAAGCACTCGAGTGCTGTACTTATTTGTGTCAGTATTTTATATCTTCTAGTTGCTGGTTCCTGTCTGAAGCTGATACAGGCATGATGCAGATTAGATCGACTGTGTGGCATGAGCCATGCAGCGTCAGGGTGCTTGTCTGCAGATCAGGACAGGATGTTAGAGACTGGGGTGGGGGGGTGGGGGGGTGTGTTTCAGGGATGGGGAGGTGCCACCTCCACTATATCTGTGCACAGTGACATTATGGAGGAGGGGGAACACAATGAGGAGGGGGTGTTCAGAACACACAGCTGTTACACACACCTCTCCACTTCCTCCACCAAACCAGCTGCAGCCATGTTTTTGAGACACTGTTTATGACACTCTTTTGACCCGTCAGCAAGTGCAGTGCTTCTTATACAAGAGGGATGAAGACATGATGAACTTCCTTGATATCCAGGGTTATTTACTTAAAACTTATTAATCACTAACTACTATCAGTTATTCTGTAAAAGAAACATGAATATGTAAGTCAAGTATTTATGAGAATGAGACACTGAAGTGTTCACACAGACTATCAGAGTTTAAGGCCCGAAAGGATGCTCAAGAGTGCATTTATTGATTTTGCATCAACAGAATTATTTCAAAGTTACTAGTTTAAGATACTTTAATATAGTTTTATTTTTAATATTTGATGGGGAAAAGTTTAATTGTAAGGTCAAATGTTCAGTGAAATTATAATGCATAAATGGTTTAGATTTTTAAGAGGCCACATAGACCTCCAAGAAAATAAATAAATAAAACAAGTAGAATGGACTGCCAAGGTTCAAGTGGTAAGTGTCCACCCTGGTATATTTGTGGTGGTGTTTTTAGACAGGGACTGGCTCAGGGTCAGTACTTATTGCGGTTGAAACAAACACTGCAAGGAATCTCTTGTGTGTTGAAGTTCATTATCGTCTCTGTTTTGAACTTGAAATAGTGGATGTTCTTTTCAAGTCACAGTGGAGGAGGGTGGAGTGTTTGCTTACCTGAAGCTGACTTAATCTTCCAAGGCCTACCTGTTTGAAGAAAAAGAAAAGAATCTACCCTTCCCTGCAATCTACCAGGAATTTTAAGCAGCCTTTTAAGGTCTCTCGGTCTCTCCTGTGATGCCGTGACGGGTTGTTTGTTAGTCTATAGTTAGTGAGTTCTGCTGACTCTTAGAGACAAAGGGCAAAGGAGGTATGAACAGAGTGAGCGAGAGTAAAGTCTGAGTGCACGGCACAGATTTCTGATTTTGGAATCAGGCAGTTAGGACAAATCTAAGCATTTTGACTGCTGGAGTGAGAATTTGGCTGTCTAGAGAGAGAGAGAGAGAGAGTAAATGAGTGTATGTGAATGGTCGTGTTGGCAGTTAAGAGGGGGGGGCAGCTGGAAAATTTCCAGGAATGCACTGAGAGCGGATCATTTTGGAATTTTCCTGCTTTGCTGCAGTTTTCTCTGAACTGTGCCACCTGGTGGATAGTGTGAAACCGGGAGCGTCACAGGGTGAGTTCTCAGCCCCAACCTGTAACACACTGCTAGGTGTACCTACCCCGAGAAGGAAACATTTATGGAATGTACGCTGATAAAAGTAAACACCTGTGCCAGTCTGAGTCTTCACTGTTGGAAAACCACCTTGTCTTCTAGTCTGGGCTGCTTTGTGTTGTACCTTTGCTATTGCATTATCCGAATGTTTCCATGTCCCCTCCGGTATGCCAGTTCATTGGGGAAGAGAAAGATCAGCTGTCAGGTAACAAAAACGATTGTAAACAAATGGCTCCTTTTTCAGTAGCCCTGCCCCTTTTACCTCTGCCTCAACCAATCACAGAGCTTGTTCTGTAACAGCCCCCTTCTGCTTTAGCTATATATTAGCAATGTTGTGGAGAAAGTGCTGAGATGACTAGGCAGTCACTACTGAAACAGTGTGGGACGAAATGTGTGTGTTGTTTGTACATGACCTTTTAATCTCAACGTCCTGTTGTGTTTGGAACTGAAAATGGCTTTTTGTTTATGGTTGGTCTTTTACTGGAGGACAATCACTTTCTCAGCAGATGCATCCAGATGGACTCCCCCTTCTCACACACACGTTTTTTTAAGATTTAAGGGCAACGAGGTAATCTAGGGTTCATCTGAGGTCTTTCATTGCTTCCACAGGAGTGCGTTAGGATGTTGAGTATCAGTTCTCTCCGTGCTTTTCATATCAGTTTCCTCTTTAGAATCCTTTGCACCACAACTACATTAACTGCATCACAAATCTGAATTTATCTCCTGCCCCCCTGCCCTTATGTCTGCACACAAGCAGCTGTGATTAGGCTGCATTTGCATTCTTATCGGTTCGTGTCTGTAAAGGATTGTCCCCCTGAAGATGCAAAGTGTTTGCGTTCGAACACTTTATGGAAATCAGGGGAAATACTGCCAGAAAATGCAGCACGATCACAACCTACATAAAAAACAGATGATGGAATTATCGTTATACTTCACACAAATAAGAGCTCATACAAAGGCCTTTTCTGAAATAAAAGAGCTGACATGTGCGTAAACACTGTCGAAGTTACAAGAAGAAGCGTTCATTTCTCAGTCTATCCAGTCTGTGTATGGTAACTGAGCCACAAAAACAGCCCGTTATGAATTTACTGGATTTGTGATGTCATCAATTTACATATAGCTGCCTGTTCTGCCTATAGCTGGCTGTCCCTGTCTGTTCACACTGAAGTCATAAAGCATTTTTAGCCCACACTGCTTTTACAAGTGTATAGTACAGAGTAGTCAATAAGAAAAGAGCTGCACACATCAGTCTTAAACGCACAGTAACAAAAATGCTGCATGCAATTCTAAAGGATAAACAAAAGTATATTTTATTAAAAATGAATGATTGTTTATGGTATCTGAAACACCACAATGGTATAAGCAGGCTTAAGGGGAAAAACTAAATGCAAGAAAAGTGCAAGATATGGGTGCTTTAAGTATCTATCTCTTAAAATGCACTGCTGTATCGCATGTTTTATGAAACACTTTTTCAGGTCAGTAGTAGATGGATTCAGTGTAATCCAGCATACTGAATTTGAAATTAAGCATCAGCTGTGAGGTTAATGTTCAGAATGTCAGAATAAGTCAAATTCACACAAATTATTTGAGTTTAATGAATAATCCAGTTACAGTTACAGTGTTTGCAGTCAGTCTAAAGTCTGTGACTCTTAGATATTCACCATCTTGTGGCTGATGCTCTGCCAGGCCTGTGAAACAGACGTTTTCAGTTCCTGATTGTTTTAGGTTGTTTTTTCTAGCAGTTTTGTCTTTAATAAGAGAGCTGCGCTCGCTGAGGTTCAGGCCAGGTAATTCAGAAACATTTAAGTTTTGGTCCTGAATGTCTATATAGTCTCTAAATCACTTTAGGTGTGATACTCGCCTCTGTAGCCTAAAAGCTAGATTATGTTTCATGATGATGTTTTACTGATAATGATGATTATTTGGTTCTCTAGTATCACACGTCAAAATCAAATGCCATATCTAGAATCGCGTCTAAAACCTTTATGTGCATAAACTTGTGGTCCATCAAGACACAGTTGGGTTTTCTTGCTCCTCTTAATCACTTAATCTCTTAAAATCCCAGATTTGTTACATTGCAAGACATATTATTCTACTATACTAAGACTATACTAATAAATCAGTGGAAAGTTATTTTTAAATGACAGAAGTGTGTCTAATTGAGGTTTGCACGTGCCAACAGGTCCTGGCCATTAAAGGGTTAAATGAGGGCGCTATTAAAACATATCAATTCAGCACAGTTTTTTTCTCCTTTTTTTGGTCATTTTTGTTACTTATTTGTTTGGAAAATTAAAGCAGCCATTCACATTGTATGAACATTTTATAACGAATGGACAAGGTGTTGCTTTAAAAAAAAATTATTTGTACATTGACCTCCATTGTTGTTTAAGAACATAATACCCTTCAGCTGCAATTTTCGAGGGGAGTGGTTTTGTTCATACAGCTGAAATAAGACAAAAACGGAATTTTACGCATACTCACATACAAACACAAACACACATACAAGTTATATGCTTACAAAGTAAACAATAGAAAAGCTTGGTAAAGCTTTTTTTCTTCTTTCTGCCTCGGATCATGAAACCACTGTTCACTGGGGTCACTTAGCAAGAAAGGGGGAAAGCCTGTTTTTGTGTATACACTGGATACAGGCTGTGGTTTAATGATGTATTCTGTCCTCTGTTAAGTCTGTTGGTGGGTTGTGTGCTTTGTTTGTACACTGTAAGTGGTAAAGGTGTAACGATACAGTCGACTCAACAATTCAGTTTGATAAATTATTCAGTTTACTCAAGATACATTAACTTTATCATCAATATTAAAACATGTATAGTTTATTAGGATTTAGAAAGAAACTGGAGTGAAGCAAAATAATGTCTGCATTCAGGTCTGAACAAATTTAGAGCTATAAGTTGAGGGGAGGGCGAGGCAGGAATGTGCTTGACTGGGTTGTTGACTGGTTTAATGTATAAACAGTGAAGATTCATCAAATATTGAATAGAATGCTTTTTCTCCATGATGCATTTCTCCACAATACATATTGTAGCATTAGTGCTTTGTGATAATCATGATATTTCAATGCATTTTTATACATCTAGTAAGTGGTAACGTTACAGGACTGAGGCATGCCATGAATGAAAGGAAATTTTTATATTTAATACCTCTGCACTAGTTATCCAATGAGGATACTCCTGGGTGACTCCTGTGCAGCTATTGACTATCGCTGGACTGCAACTCATGCTGATCCAGCTAGTTCAAACTGCCTACTCTGGTCTCTGAGAAAAAAGATAATACTCATCAGTTCTAATCACATTGTTCGTTGTAGCTTCTTTCTTTGTCCCTCGCTCTATGACAGTAGCTGCCCCACTGAAGTTAGTTCCCAACCAGTCAGATCTCTCTAATTTGCAGCAGCTTTTTGGGCAGATGTGTTTCAGTGATTAGGAGTGAGGATCAGTTAATAGAGGAAATATGGTCTGTCCTCGCACACTTTAATATCCGAAAAGTCAGGGCACTGAGCAATCCAATCTGGCTCAAATGCATGAGCAGTTTATCCATTAGGCCTGTGCTGGGGCTTTTTTCAGTTTTTGGTCCCCCTCCCGCTGTTCATCAGATACACTAAGTGGAGTGTAATCCATGGTAACATGGAACCAGCAGCTTTTGGCCTGGATGAAAGCAATTCAACCAAGCCTCTGAAATCACCCTCTCTCAACTCTGATTTGATTTGGCTGGCCTCCAACTCTGACCAACTCTACAGCTCCAAAAAGCAGATAAACAAGTGATTTTTGGGCTTTTTAATAACATATCAATTTACATGGGATTATTGGGGTGGGATTTGCAGCGGTATATATTTTTTGGGTGGGTTTCAAAAAGCCTATGAAATATATGTTCCAAATCCGCGCCATTAGATGCTCTTTTGGCAAATCCTTGGGCAGATCATTTTTCTATGAAACATTTCGAATCATTTTTTTAAAAATTAAGTTTCTATTCTTGAGCTTGAACATCAGTGGCAATCAAAGTGGGAAAATAGTAGCAGTCTACAGTTTTCACAACAGACTGCTTTAACAGATTGCCCTGTTTTTTATACCAACAACCTTGACCGTGTAACTTTAGAAGTGAGCGTATTTTGCATGCTTCTAATCAGGACAGTCAAGTTTGATGGATGTCATGTTGCACTGTTGACAAAGACAAACCTGCTATTCTTTTGATAAGGCCTTGATTGACATGAAAGAGATTTCTCAGCATGTTAAAAAATGCAGAGTTCTTGATGCATGTAAAGTTGCCCTCCCATCAATTCACACATTTTTCTTTTTTGTGTTACTGTACCTCTACAACCTTTCTATTGGGTCTAAATAAAATTAGAGTTACCAGGGGTAAAAATTTTGAAAAATAGATCGATAATTGATAAAACTATAGATAAGTATCAATATTTGCATAATTAAAAGCCTTTAATAGCAGCAATGACTATATCTGGGGCAATTTTCACTTGCTCCAGAGGGGGGAACAAGGCTCAAAGTTCAATGCCTTTTTTACATCTACTCTGAGTCTTTTAAAACAAATAAACAAAAAAGTAAAGGCAAGTTCTGAAAACGTACACATTAACACTAATGCCATCGCATCTGAGCTCGTAACAAACTCATGGTTTGTTCACTCCTTTTAAAGATTAGAGCTCCAAGCTGAAGTACAGAGCCTTGAACTCCACACAACACAAACACACACAGACACACACATAAAGTGCAGCTGCAGAGCTTCTACTGTGAGTCAGTGAAGTTTTTTTTTTTCATTCTGCACTTGTCTCTGCATCTTTGAGTTCATGTCTTTTGAAAATACGTGCAAAGTTTAATAAAAAAAGTGCACTGAAGCGAACATTTCAGAGCGTCGAAAAACGCATTTGCTTTTTATCTGTAAAAATCAACTCAGTGTGAAAAGAGCTCATGATTAAACATTAAACTAACATTAGGAATGAAAAAATTATGCCTCTGATGACTCACTCATAGGACAAAGTCATTGGTGCATCTGTACATAAATAAATCTAAGACTGTAGCTTCACACGGATTGAACTCTCACGCTTTCACGCAGAATGGAAGGGTGGGGGGGGGGAGGGGAGATTGATAAGCTGATAAGTGATCATAATTGCAGTGCTTTATACAGGAAGATAAAGCCGTGAGAGTCTTGAGAAAGTTTTGAATGAAATAACAGCACATGCTTCAGATCCAGCATTTTTTCTCTGTAAATTTGAAAAAGTTCTACTGAAGTTAAAAGATCTTGAGGTGGAGACCCCTCGCCCCACTGCCCCTCCTTTGTAGTCACCTTTTTTCCAGTATTGTGCTCATACCGGGGGCACAGATGGCGTGGGCATATGCATTCTGCCCCGGCAGCCTCCAGGCTGCTTATGGAACTAGTCACCCATCAACACTCGCCTGCACAGGACCTGACTCTGCCTCCCATGAACCGCCCTGCTAATGTTTATGGCAAACACATCAGCTCGAGTCAGTGTCACCACTGGAGCTGTGTGTCATCGCTGTGGAAAAAAAAACGCTACTCGAGATGAGGATCATAGTGGTGGGAACTGAAGCACGACAAGCAGGTCTCGCCCTAAGAGGGGTATGAGTTCAAATCAACCCCTCTTTGACCCCTGGAAAGACAGAACACTCGAGGCGGGCAGATCCACACATATACAGATAGAGAGATAGGAGTACACTGTCCATCCCTGGAGAATCGCTGCGTGCGTTTGTTGTGACCTGTTCTGTGGCATTTGTGCGACCTTGCTGTGACATAACCAGCGCTGACCACGCTTGGCCGATTTTCACACTTGAGACAAAATGCTGCTCTCAACAATGTGAAACCGAATCCCCGGAAACTACCAGGATTGTAAATCACAGCGATTCGATATGAATCCATGATTTTGTCACAAATATAACAGATTATTTTGGTATAGTTAGCAAATGAATCCAATTAATTTGTGTTATATATCAAATAATGGCACAGAATATTCATTAAAAATAGTACATTGAGGCCCTTTTTTTCTTGAATTTATGCATTTTAAAATAGCCGTAATTGTTAGACATTTTTTGGAAATTAGCTTTGACTTTCTTTGAATAGTATCTATAAATTATGTGCAGATATTCAAATAATCCTCAGACTTTCTGGAAGAAACAGAGTTGATTCTCAGGAGGTGTTAGTGCCTGGTTTAGGTTTGGGTGAAGAGTAGGGTTGGGTTAAAGATTTAGATGTTTAGTTCAGTGCAATAGATATTATTGTGGTCTGTTAAATTTGATTATTACATTCCAAAATCACTGGACGTTGAATCCTCACCATTAGAATAATGCATAAAAATGCACTGATGTGTTTTTACACCCCTAGAAATGAATTAAGCCTTCAATTCATTATCCCTGCACTACATATCTCTTCAAGAATGAGCTTTACTTTCCTACTACAGCCTAAAATATGCATCTCTGTGCTGATTAGAGTCTTTCCCTCAGTGAAAATGTATCACACGTTGCTGAGTATGTACACCCTCAGCCCGCCAAACAAATCAGAAGCGTGAAAGCATGCTACCAGAAAACAGTGGAGTGGACAGCAGCTGCTGTTTAGTGGATGGGGCTTTTTTTTAAAGTACAGAGAATAGTGTCAGAGTTATGGAGATCTCGCTTGGGGATGTGAGCATATGAGAGCAAAATGAGCTTTAACTAAATCTGTAAACAGGGTCATATCCTTCATGCTCTTAATCAGCTTCGTGACTCTTCTACGCCAGAGAATTAGAAAAGAGATCAGTTAACCATGCGGTGTACGGATTAATCACTGGGCTCATCATAGGTGGAATGAAGTGTTTATTTTTTAATGATATTCTGATCATTTTTCTGTAATGCTGTATTGCACTTTGTTTATGTACAGTTACCTGTACATTCAGCTGAATCTAATGTTGCACATGTATGTTTGCTCATGCCTGCAGAATTTATCCATTGAAGTGCAAAGTACACAGATTTCCATTAGAGAGGCGTTTCATTTCTTTATAGAAAAACGGCCATTGTGTTCATTTAGTGGTGTCATGTGTTAATAATTCTTCAGTTGCATTGCGTGGTATATTTAGTTTTGCCTTAGGTTTTTCTAAGACGGTTATTTTTAGCCATTCCAAGATGTATTCATTTATGCATTATTTCTTCTTGTGTTTTTTTTTTTTGCATTTTTTCTTTTTCTTTCCCCTCCCCAGACACTTACCTGTTGACCTGTATTTCAATCACGGGATTGGAACTGACACCACTTTACAGTATCTTTAGGAAATGATACATGCATGAATGTGGATGTTACCTCCCGACTGAGGGGTCAGTCGACTGTGATTGTTTGTGGGATGGAGACTCTTTTCAATATGTTGTCAAATACCAATGAATTACATAAGCGTAAGTAAATAAGAGGATATGAGTCTGATGCCTGAGAGCGTTTTCTGTTAAGACGAGGAAACACTCAGTCTAAGATTAACAGAGAGAGCCGAGTCCAAACAGCTTCAGGCACTTTCCCTTCTTTTTTCTTCTGTCCCCCGCTCCATTAGAAAAGAAAAAAAAACATGCACACACATTCGACATTCTTATCTTATTAAAAATGCATTCGACCTGGGACAGCGGTGCACGGCACATGCAGCACAGGCTGCTGTGGTATTTCAGAAGGTTTATGAATTTTAGGTGAATCTAATTGACTTATGCTAATGGCTGAATTGGCAAAGAAGTAAGAGAGGAGGAGGCTTTGCACATGTTCAGTGTGACAATAATTTACTATAAGCACTATCTACAGTAAGCATGGTTGTTTGCTTAAGCAGGAACCTCTCACTTGAAACACAACGATCGGAGAAAAGACCAGATGTTTATCTCATGGCTCTCTTTTGTCTTCCCCAGGCGCTGAAAAGTTCTCACCCTTACAAACATATGCTGCTTCTATTTGTTTGTACGCTTCTTTACAAACTTTCTATACTTTCTATTTACTTTACTGTTTATTTCTTTACAGTTTTTAAATATCTGCTTCATTCTCATTCATTACGGTTTACATCTGAGGCACCAACAGGCATGAGGAGTGGGACAGTAGCGAGGTCAGGGGGGAGGACGGGAGGGATAAAGAGAATAGAAGGGCATGCTCACCGTTCTGCTGCATGGAGTGGGGCATGCTGGGAGCGGAGGTGTGAGTCAGGGGCCAGTGGGCAGTCGTGGCTTCAGCCCGGTTCTTGCTGGGACTGATTCTGTCTGTGGTCAGAGTCCAAAAAGCTGCCTATCAGTTTTGGCTGATGGGAGGTTGGTCTTCTTTCTTTCTTTTTTCTTTTTTGAGGTATCAGTCACGGAGCTCAATTAGCGCAGGTGCCTTGAGGGAAGCAGCAGCTATCCGGGGTTCAGTGTGAGGGGGGAAGCGGTGCAGATTGGGACAGCTCAGCGGCGGGAGCAGTGCAGCCCAGGCTGGCACAAAAGCTTGTAGGCAGCGAGGGAATGCGTAGCGAAGCCTGTAGGGCTGAAGGTGTCGCTGAGGATGACGCCGCTGAGGAAGATGCCCGGCGTTCAGGGTGGTGAAGGTTCTCTCGCTTTTTCTGTCTGTCTCTCTCCTCTTCCCCCAGGCCCCCAAAAAACCAAAAATAAACCCTCAGAGCTTGGAGGCTGTCCCGCAGTCGGGATGCGTCTGCCAGCGAGCGCGAGTGGGGATGAAGAGGATGAGGCAGAGGAGGATGGGCACAGCGCAGAGAGAACTGAAGTAAGCAGAGTTGACTGAGCGCGCTCGGCGTCAGGGAAGCGGTCCACAGGGCATCGGTGGCACTCAGAGCTGATAGGCCGACTGCGTTCTAGCGTTCATTGATTGCTACACACTTGCATGGTCCACTTTCCATGAATGCTAAAAAATTGCGGGGCGTGCTCCCTTTTGCAAAAAAAAACAAAAAACCCACAGATTAAGCTGCCCTTGCTATAATCCCAGTTGTGCTCCCTCTCTCTCTCTCTCTCTCTCTCTCTCTCTCTCTCTCTCTCTCTCTCTCTCTCTCACATGTTGTCTCTCTCTCTCTCTCTCTCTCACCCCCTCTCTCTCTCCCTCTCTCTCTCTCGCTCTACCCCCTCTCTCTCTTTATAATACGTTTGAATGAGGCACAATCTGAAATCTCATTGAGGCGCATGAACTCTAAACCTTTGGGCTACTATTCTCCTTAATATTGAGCAGCTCTCGGGCTATGGGCCATCTGCCAGATTAGAGTCCTTCATATACCACCACAACACATTGTTTTATAAACAGAGCCTTTATACAACAAACATTTCAGTGTCCTAGAGCATTAATCTACCAAAGCTGATCTCAATCCTGCGAGCTGGATATTGCTCTTTATAACTTGTCTAGCAGGGGAGTTGATATTACATCATCCCAGATGTCACTTTGCCCCAACCCTCCCACCGGGGTAAAGCCGGGGACGTGCCAGTTTAGGGCCGAAAATTGGACGGTAATGCCCGTGAGCGCGGGCAGTCCTCCTCCTGCGCGCGGTGGCATCGTATTTTCATGCATTAACTCTGAGGTATTATGACATATTTTATAATCTCTCGTAATCAACTCAATATCGTTATCCTGCCTTTTGGCTCCCGCTCTGCCTGCCGCTCACATCATTTTGGCACATTGTCTGTCATTTCTTGGAACGGTGCACAGGGCCACATATTATTTCCTGCAAGTTTAATCCTTACATTTAAGTGCCGTCCACACCGGTTTTGCTCCCGAGCCATATGTCTGAATAAAGAGAATGAGTGTGAGAGGCGGGTGGTGGATTTGAGCGTTGTCATGCGCTTGACTTATGAGCCCGCTAAGATGACAGTCCGTACTGCCAGAGGCCTCGCGTCCCAAAACCGTAAGTGCTGTGGTGAGATGTTCCCCGTGGCTGAGCGCTGCAGGCGCCTCCGTTAAAGTTTAAAGTTGAAAGTGGGGCTGTTGTCGTGAGAAGACACCGAACACACTCGCTGCGTTGGGCAACACTCTTAATGCTGTAATGTGTTGTGACGGATCGCTCTCACCCATGGCACCCGGCAGGAGCGGCAGAGTTCACCTGATGCTGTTTAATGTTGTCACTGCACGTCAGTGTGATCAGTACATGACGACTCCAGTCCTGACACTAATTTATTATGTCTGATCTGGAGTTTTTTCTTTTTAATAAGACGAAGCGAGGAGCAATCCCATCCACGTGCTATTCTCTAGATATCATACTTTGAATGAATCATTCGGTGATTCAATGTCGTATGGATTTTGCAAATTCATGCTTTGCCTCATTAATACTGAAACATCTGACCCAGTTCTGTCAGTAGGTCAAGCCCCAAGCTCCCTCACTGAATCATCTCCTCACATTTACTCCTTATTGTTAATCTGCAGAGGGTCGGGCTCCATTTAAGCCTGCCGAAGTCTCCACTGACCCACGGCGGTAATTTGGTAATAACAGGACGAGGCGTGTGACAGGTCTCTGTTAGTCCTGTTTTTTTTGTTGGTTTTTTTTTTTGGAGACTCGTGGGCCTTGCTTTTGCTCCACACATGCAAATGGCTGCATTTGAATTCACAGCAGTCAGTCATAATCTTTCCTATTCATGACGAGCAGTGGATTTTGTCTTATTATATTTGGAGAGTCGTTTAATAGACTTTACCTCAGGCCTGAAAAAAAAAAAACATAGCCGAGAGCTACTGTACATGGTCACCAGAGTCAATATTAAAATCTGTCTCTGGATTTCCAAGTTACTTTAGTAAGTGAGAATACATTTGATAAACTGATCTTGGCCAGCATTCAGGAATCGCAAATGAATGCAAAACCTGTTCTATTGCACTTTGCTGGAAATCAATCCAGCAAATACATTTACAGTAGGTCTTAAAATTTCTGCATCTGTTTTGTTTCAGCGTCTGTTTCTGTTTTTAACTGATACATTGACAGGGCAGATACAACCTCGCCTTGAGCTGTCAGTTTGCTCTCTGTGAAGGACCTGCTCGTTTTGTTTTAGGAAACGAAGGACACTGAGCTATTTAGTCATATTTATGATGTTGCAGAATCAGGATGTTGCAGCAGTTTTTATTTGTAACAGCTTTCCAGGCCTCCGTTCTCGGCTGTAGATGTGGGACTCTTGCAGACTGACAGTTATGTTGAAATAAGAATAAGAGTAGTGCACCTGAAGTCTGTGGTGTGTCGATAGTGGTCAGCATATATTTCCAATCCTAATTTCGAACTCAGCTGAAACACAGTAAATGCTAGGTAACCACTTTACAGTGTTAGTATGTTATACATTGGTAAGTGGTTTTGTTTCTTGTTTGAGGTGTTCGTTTCCATTTGTGTTAACCCTATCACTAACATAATGCTGCATTTTTATCCAAACATATTTTCAAATTCCATTAGTTATGGCTGTTTTACAGTAGCAAGTGCACTATGTTGATATACTCAGTTTATCCAATGAGATAAAACAGTTATAATGATGAAATTTCATTAAGCCATTTTTGTTGAGTACAGAATGATGAACAGAGTCGCAGATGGTGGTGAAATGGCACAGAAAACTGTCTGAATGGGGTTTCAATAAAATTAATATCCACAAGGCCTCATTTTTCAGGTAATAATTACATTTTAGCCAAAAAATGACAAAAGAATCAGATATTTTTTATTAATTATCATATTGTTATTGTTTATATGTGTATTGATGGGGTGGAAGTAGCTCAGTGGGTAGGATACTTGCCTCCGGATCAAGAGGTCGTGGGTTCGAATCCTACCTTCAGCATACCACAACTGGGACCCTGAGCAAGACCCTTAACCCCAAGTTGCTCCAGGGAGACTGTCCCCTGTAGCTAGGGAATGAAAGTTGCTTTGGATAAAAGCATCTGATAAATGCCGTAAATGTAAATACTGATAATTTAGTAACTACATGCTGGTCCCAAAAGTTTTTTGTTTACTTCATAATACTGAAATCTATGTTAAACGATCTTTTATTGTAGATAGAAGGGATTCCGTTTTCAAACTACATATATGTATGTTGTCACAACTATCTAAATGGGTGAATCTTTACTAGAAAGTAGCTTTAATGCTGTAAATTGATGCACAGATGTAATTCGCAACAGCCTACTGACCAAGCAAGCAATCAGTCTGGTCTGTGGTCTGGTCCAAAAATAGGTAAAACAGAAAGAAACCTCCCAAAAAGAAGCAAAATGAGGCCTAAAACAAAACCCCTCCTCTCAACACTGAGGAGAAAATGGGAAAAAATGCCTGCCACAAGCCAGTTTATAGTCACATTTAATGCACTTCATGAGGTTCCTGGCCTCCTAGCCACACCCATAACACCTCACCAGCAGATGACGAAGACACAAGTGTGTAAAGTACCTGTGTGTGTGTGTGTAGCGCACACATTAATACAGTATAGACAATGCATTGTATACTGTAAATATTGTACATACTGTATTAATGTGCACACTGCATACCTGAAAAATATAGTTTGCTCTGCTCATGAATTATTTGCAGTTTTTGTGAGAATGTGTGTATTCTGATAGACATAAATTAAAGATGGAAATGTCACCAGCAATCCCACTCTTCATGACACAGCATGAGTGGGAGATGGTTTTTGCTCATACTCCTCTCGTTCAGGCTGGTTACAAACAGTGTAAACGTCTTAGTCACTTCGGTTTTGTCGAAACCGGTGTGGATGGCTTCTGTGGAGGTTCCTGGAGAGATGTGCAGTCATTGTGCTAACGACGACCTTTATCAAACAGTCCTGTAATCATTGTGTCAGTCTATGATAATAGCTTTTCATAACACCAGAGGTGGCTTCAGTGTGACTTTGAGACTGCGCAATCTAGAGCCGGTCTTTATGGTGTCCGTGTTTCGTGTCAGACTGATGCCCGCCGACATGCATGGGGACTGCTATCAGCTTTAGTAAAGGTCAAAGAGACCTAATCTCAAACTTTGCATCGGCTGACATTTGTAGCCTAAAAAAAATAAGGAAAAAGAACGGATGCTGTCTTTGAGTATTGTGCTTAAAGGTGTTTACCTGTGTTCAGGAATCTTGCTTTATTGTGGAGAAAAAAATTCTAAAATACATATTTATGTGTATATATTTG
>JBBPCW010000106.1:8197605-8211466 GCA_037974425.1 Phenacogrammus interruptus
TCCCTCGCTCTCTCTCTCTCTTTCTCTTTCTCTCTCTCCCTCTCTCTCTCCCTCTCTCTCCCTCTCTCTCTCTCTCTCACTCCCTCTCTCTCTCTCTCCCTTTCTCCCCCCTCTCTCTGTTGTTCTTTCTATCCCTCTCTCCCTCCCTTTCTCTCTCTCCCTCTCTCTCTCTCTCTTGTTCTTTCTATCCCTCTCTCCCTCCCTTTCTCTCTCTCTCTCTTGTTCTTTCTATCCCTCTCTCCCTCCCTTTCTCTCTCTCTCTCTTTCTGTCTCTTTCTCAATCGATCTCTCTCACTTTTCCTATCTCTCTCTCTCTCTCTCTCTCTCTCTCTCTCTCTGTATCTTGACCAGCTCTCCTCAGAGGGAGTGCAGGGCCACATTTAATTAGGCGTCTTTAATCACCTGAAGTCACTCACTCTGACACTCTTTAACCTCCCTGTAAATGGGTTATTATTACCTCTGAAAACCCCCTCTGCGGTTTCAGACATGAAAGGCTTATTTTAGCTCTGCACGGAAGTGAAACACTATTTAAACACTTTCTCTAATGACTGAAGAAAATTGACTTCTTTTCTTACCCGTGCCTCAATTGCGTATCTGCCGTTAATTTCCTATGTATTCTTGTCTGCCACGTACGGTGATCATGACGGTTATGAGGGGGGAAAATGTTTATTTATTAACATACTTAATTCAATTAAAAGCAAACCGTCAAGGCTAAACATTTTTAATTATGTTTATCTTTTATCTTCATGACTATGCTGGGTTCATACCACATGCCTCTCTTATTTATGTGAGGCAATCAGTGCAATTCATTTTGTGTTTTTCAAGAACACATGCTGTGTTTGTTTGGCCATATGAACCGAGTAACCTAGTTTTTTGCGCATTTTAATTACTGTGTGTGTGTGTGTGTGTGTGTGTGTGTGTGTGTGTGTGTGTGTGTGTGTGTGTATGTGTGGAGAGTGGTTCAGAAACCGGAAAAGAAAACAAAACTGCACATCAAACGCAAGCGAACCAAAGTCCTCAGAAGTCCAGCTCTGTTACCTAGTTTAAAGGTTCAAGTCCGATCTTGTGTCTAATTAATGAATGGTAAAGCTCCTCAGCCGTGCTCACATTTCCTCTTAACTTTACAAGTGTGGTACCACTCTATTAAGACCGACTTCCTAATAAAAACCCGGTTGCTTACTTCGAATATTGTAACACATATATAATAGATTGAGACCTGTAAAAGATTCCACAAAACAGACAAAGTACAGGAGAGTGTGATGTAATGCAAGCACAAGTTTTAAGACTGTGATGACATGGAATGATCTCATACCTGTGCTTCCTCTCTTACACTTGTGAGAAGACCAGGAGAGATTAGCAAGTGCTGCTTCCTTTCTGTCTTTCTCTTTCTTTGTTGCGCACAGAGGCAGGAACACATGAATTGTGGTGTCTGGCGTTTCGTCTGGTGGCAAGTGTTTGTGCCCTGATGAAAAGTTATGCTAATAACCCCCCTGAGTACTCAGATTGATGGATGAGGGCTGCAGCAGCTTCCATATCTGGGCAGTCCCTTTAGATTATCCACAACACGGAGGCAACGAAGCAACTCTCCTCACACACACCTCGGAGTTTATGCTGAATCAGACAAACAGGGACTCGCATCTGTGGGGGTGGAAGTTTAAGAATGCACAGATCCATAGATACTACATATGTACATATTTATTTTCCTATGAAAGACATTCGACTGACCTGTAAGAAATGTGGCGCCAGGTCTGAGAATCTATATTGATTTCCTATATAAATGTAGAAGCGGGCCTAACTGATTTGATCACCAGTACCAGTTTTAACTTTAAGGGGCTTGGAATTCAGGTAACGTTAGATAATATTTGCTGATATAATCACCTATAAAACACTGTTGTGTGTTTAGTGAAATAGTTTAGTGCACTAGCTTTGCTGACCAATATGACTGTCATTTGTGAGCTATGATTAGACATCCACTCATCCGATTTTTCTTCTGAAATCAAGGGTATTACCAGGGTGCTTTCTCCCATTTACCGCAGCAATAGCCTCTTCTGAGTGGGCTTTACTGTATACGTTAGAGGATTTACTTGCATTTAATCTCAAGAGCATTATGGTTAATCAGAAGGTTAAGTTACCAAGACCAGATAGCATTAACCCTCATTAAAAACAAACAAACGTATGAATTTTTATGTTAACCTAGTACTTCCGCACGTGAACATAACTGGACTTACAAAACATAGTGATGTGATCCTACATTAAAACCAAATGAACTGTCACTAGCATAGATTAAATTGATGTACAGCTGCTTAGGACATCTGTCTAATCTAGGCATCTACATACACTGCAACCTCTTTTTGACAAAGACTAAACTTCTCATTCTGTTCTTCTGTTTACTTCCACGTCTGCTTCAGTGCTAAGGAATTGTGTTTATGATCATTATTATAAATAATGACAACTAAATAACAACAGCAACAGCAAATTAGTAGATATTAGTAGATTATTATTGCTATTATTATTGTTGCTGTGATTATTATTGCTATTATTATTCAAAGGCAACCGGATGCACGTATTCTTTGCTATGAAGCAGACCAATGATTTAGTGATGGCTCCATCCTGACCTGCATTAGCCACAACAGCTTTTCTTTTCTTGTCCTCGAACACCTTCAGCTGACCTGCATTCCTCGCTCTCTTTCACTTCTTTGACGTTGCCTAGTGAGTAACCAAGAGAGAGAAGATGTGGTCAAGTCTAACTCCATGATACCACAGCTGTAACAACACACCGAAGACCTTAATGTAACGGTTACCATTTTAAGGCGAACAAATTAACTTCATCTTAGTCTCTTTTGTGATGAAATCTGCAGGATGGTGGACATGAGGGTGGGTTTTTTTTTTTATTTTTATGAAACTCCCAAAAGGCACGGGACCTAACTCCTTTGGATGCGGAGTAGCATGTCTTGTTCTCGTCTGGCATGGTCTTGTGTGTCAGTAGTGGCCACCCATCACACAGTGGTTGTGACTGTTGGCTAGTTTGTTGCATGCCGAGTGCTGATCAACATTAAGGGGCAGTACCACCACTCACTATGTTGAAGTGTGTGGTGCTGGATTATTTAGGATAATATCATGTTTATTATTAAACATACTTTGTAAATATTGTAAAATATTGTAAAAATATTTTATTGTTTTAAATGTCATGGTTATTGTATATTGTGACCACCCTACTATATATGTATATATTCATGTATTGCATTGATCTTTACAGCCATGATCATTTAAACAGACACACGGTATATATATTTGTATATACATGTGTGTTACTCAGTATGTTAATGTTGTTAAGATGTATGGTCATCCGTGACTCTGTTTACACGATGCGGTTGATGGTGGCTCTCCGAGATCGTCTTGAGGGATCTGGCTTTGGCATCCCTGCGGCTGTAGCCCAGTCCTAGCCAGGGCTTTCTCACAGCCCTGCACAGTTCTATCATTCTTATTCTGGCATCTGTGCAAATGCTAATAACCACATATTTGACTTCCAAGTGACTTTGGCCAGTGAAAAGACTGGCATTCCAGACAGCAAAAGCAAGCTGAATCAATTTTTGCCCCCAATCTTTCTCCCATTTTTGTCTCCATATTTGGAAATGTTTACCTCCTTGTGGCTGCACAGTGCGGGAGGAAGAAGGGGTATGAGTCATTTTAACAGCATAAGGGCCTGCCTGTGGATCCTCCTCAGTAAACTCCCATTGAATAAGGGCTTCACTTTAGTCTATAGAGACCCGGGATATGCAGTGAGTACTTCTCTGTTCCTCATTGTGCTGTCTGTCTATGTTTCTGTGTTTTTCTCTTGAATTCTATCTCTCTCTCTATCTCTCTCTCTCTCTCTCTCTCTCTCTCTCTCTCTCTCTTGCTCTCGCTCTCCCTGTCTCTCTCTCACACTCTCTCCCTCTCTCGCTCTGGCATCTAATTAAGCAGGTAGGGTGGTATTTTTGGACGTGGGCCAGTGAACTGGGCCATGTTTTTGTTCGTGGTCTTGTGATGTGATGTACAGGTAGCTGTCTCTGCACAGCTGTGATCAGCGCTCTTGATGTGTTTGGGCAGGTATTATAGTGGATTGCACTTCCCCGACTCTCTTAGAACAGCACTGCCCAGACTGCAGCAGCATACATTAAAATAAGAGGGCTTAACATCTTGTTTTAAAAGTTTAATTAGTAAATATAACACTTTGTCTCCCCCTCCATTAAATTATCAATACAGTTTCCTGTTAAATGTGTCTGTTCAATTCAGTGGTACCTATAAACCCGTACATCTCTTAGCGCTGCACTTAAATAGTTTATATTAACAAATTGAATCCACAAACTGAAATTGCTGTTCAGTTTTGGTTTCGTTGGAAACATCATTGTAATGCCGGATGATGAGAGAACTCCTTCCTCCTCTTTCCATCAGTGCCATACCGTAAATGGTATTTTCTGTCTTCCCTTTTGACTGAGAGCTTCTCCTCACAAGTTCCACACATTACTGGCTTTGCAGTTTGTTGTGGTTGTGGTTGTTTGTGTACATTCCATCTAATCTTGTCTAATCTTGTACTTTAGCTACTGCAGGAACATGAACAGCAATATATTTATTCAACAGATATGTCCTGTTTCCCCACAGATTGTTGGGTAATCAAGGTCTGGGAGTCCATCTATGAACCTTGACAGAACAACGCTTGCTTGGTTCAGAGGTAGATTCTTCCTCGAAGTGCCCTTGTGAAAGGTCTATGCAGAAAACACATTAATGCAAAGTGTAATCACTGTACAATTACAGTTTTTTTGCTGAGTTTAACATGTTGGAAAAAATGTGACCTTTGCAAAAGGTGTTTTTTTTTTTAATTTTATAGTTTTTTTTCCTGATAGGATAAGTCAACAAGTAAATATAAAGAAAATATATTTGAAGAATAATGCCGTAGTTATGTGTGTTCTTGGGAGATGTATACTTAAATCAGCCAAACATGTAATTTGATCTCTGGTGTTCAAACTTCTTCTTTTTTTTATTATTATTATTATTTTTTTATTTAAACTTCTATATTTAACTACACACATTGGTTTCGGGCCCTGCTTGGTCCTCACGATTCAATTGCATTTTAACTTGAATACAACCGATGATGAAGAGGTAAAAAGTTATTTGGGTCAGTGAAACTTTTCTGACTGGCTACTTTTGGAACTCTTTTCAAAGTTTTATGTAAGATTCCTGCATCTGTTTGAGTCATTTGTTTGTTCGTTGAGTCAAAAGTTTGTATTTCCTGCTTGTGGATCTGCTGGTTTTTCTTTTTTTCTTCTTTTTTCAAAGATTTTGCTCCTCTCAGATCTTGTCCACACACGGCTCACTAGAGCTGGCTGCTCTGGATTGCTGTCTGGTTGTTAGCAAAGCAGGTACCATGTGCTGTAAGGAGTCAGGTCCAATTGAGTACATTGACACCTTTTGGGCAGTACCTGGTGCCCCTTGTTTTTTGTCAAGAAACTGCTGGTTTTGTGAGTTTTCAGAAGTAGGACCATGCTGGATGTGGAAGGAGCAAAAATAATACCTTTCATTCCTTTCAGGAACAAGCGTGTCTCAAAGTTTTCTCTCACTATAGTCCATGTTTGGTCAAAGAATTTGCTGAACGCAAATGAGGCTTAGCTTCAAGTGGCGCCATATCTGGACCAATACAACATCTCCTCTGAACTTTTTTTTTTCCCACCAAATTTTTTTGGCCAATGGCTTGTGAACAGCACAGAAGGTGCTAAAATCAACCTGAAATACAAAATGTCTTTATTTATTTATTTTTTGTTTGAGTAGTGACTTTAATATCCCCACCCATTCTCACAAATTGATGTTTCGTTTTGACTCGGAAGTATGTCTCACTTTGTAAGGAAAATGTCTCAGGATTTCTGTATTACATTGACTTTAGCCAAGATTAGACCTTTTTAAGCTGTATTTTGCCTGACTGGCTTTCATAACTGTAGCTGGAGGTTTGCTACGTGACATGAGCCTGATTAGGCTGACAAAATATTGAGTAACGGGGTTGATGTTTCATTAGGCTCGTGAAAGGTGCGGATTTGTTTTCAAATGAGTGGGTTTTTTTATGAGGTAGATCATGTGCACTCTCGCACATTCATTCTTTTTCTCTCCTTTCTCACTCTTTCTCTCTCGCTCCCTCGCTCTCTCGAAGCCGTAGGTATGAGTTGGATTCAGGGATTCGATTTCATACTCCTGCAGACCTCTAATTGTAACCATTGGTCAGTGTAATACTAAACATAGTTTTTTTTTCACCTGAATTTGTTGTAAACGATGCAATGGAACCCTCCAGTACTTTGGTTCATAGGCAAAAAATATGGAGTGGTGGGGTTGATAAGACTATGTCATAAGGAGACAAATAACTGCATGTTTGGCATATTATTGACATTGTAATGTAACTGAAATGTTCCTGGTGAGTGTCCTGTTTGAGTGAAGTGGGCTTGTGCTGGGCTTGGACCTTTGGCTTAGTAGCACCAAACACTAAGTGTCAATTGGCTGTTTACACATCCTTCATAACCCATGCCATGGAAACGGTGGCAGGGAAAGGTAGAGTCTAATGGGATTTTACATAGCTGAGAGGGGCGATGTTCCCGCCTCGAACGGTAGAGCACTGTGATAATCCCATTACCTTTCGCTCCGTGCGAAACAGGGCCTGCACAGCCGGCGCCGCGTAGCTCCAGGCTAGCTAACTCACTAGCTCTTCACTGCTTGTCTTAATGCGGC
This sequence comes from Phenacogrammus interruptus, assembly GCA_037974425.1. Taxonomy (NCBI): domain Eukaryota; kingdom Metazoa; phylum Chordata; class Actinopteri; order Characiformes; family Alestidae; genus Phenacogrammus; species Phenacogrammus interruptus. The sequence continues at coordinate 8,204,353 of JBBPCW010000106.1, forward strand.
TTGATGCTAGCACAAATGGTCCCAGCCTTTCTCAGAGCATAGAATCGCTCGCATCTCTTACAGATTTCTCTACCAATAAAAGAGGCCATGCATCACAAATTGTAGAATCATTTATAAATGTCAGTTTCTCAATTTATAATTTTTTTTGCCTTATCTTTCAGTCAGCACTGTTACCCAGATCTGTGTATTTAACGTTCAACTCTTTTTCTCATTTGGTCGTGTCACACGTCGGAGTGAAGGTCTCACAAATGCTCTTTCTCATTTTTCGAACAATATCATTTATTTAGAAATAAACAAATAAACAAAGGAGCATTGCCTGCACTGCGTTCGGGCACATTTTTCCTCTATGTTTAGAAACGTGATGAGGCCCTCACCTCACTGCTCTCTCAAACTAGCACAGGAGGATGATGTTACACAACATGTCTGTTTTAACGTCGCCTCGTAAACGTGCTAACAATTCCCCGCCGTATCTCAAGAACCCAGATTAAGATTTTAATCTGGTCTCACTCGCTTCTCGCTGCTGCCCTTAATTTGGTGAGATGAACTGCGCCTCCAGATTGAAGATGATGTGCTGTTTGTTTTCGCAAAGTGAAGTAAATCCAAGTGGATCTCCTGTCAACAACTAAACTTCAGGATTGATTAACGAGTGCAATTAGATGCTCAGGCAGATTGAGGGAGACTGGAGTCAAATAAGGGGGTGATTATCTGCTTAGAAAAGGAGATCCATGTTAATGGTTTGATTGCGTTCTATTTTTACGCCTAATTCTTTTATTGACAGAGTCTAAGCAGTTATTTTCCTCCGAGAATCTGAGCGTTAAGAAATGCTTGACTCCCAATCAGCCTCCTTCCACAAACTGGTAAACAACAGCAGTCTTATACTACTTAAGTTACTGTAAGCCGACGGGTGGGGGGGTGGTGGTTTCATCTCCAGTCTTGGAGGCCCCATGTTCAGCCCAGTTTAGTGATTTTCTTTGCTCAGGACCTCCCACAAAACTGGCCAGGGTATGTTTGAACAGGTGAATCACTGAACTGTGTGAGACACTGGCCCTTTTGTAAGGTGATGGTTAACTGTCATTTCTGGGACTCCACAGTGGGTAAACTATATCTCACAGTTTGAAGAGATTTTAAAATGACGCATATGTTGAACCCTTTCACAGCTGCTAGTAGGACTGACTGGTGCGGTGCAGAACCCACAGGTTGTGTCAAGTTACACTCGTCGTTTTGTTACAGGTTAAATTAAGGTCGCACTGTTATATCTCTAAGGACGGAAATACTTTGACTGAACTTTATTTGGAAGTGTAATCTGTGTTTGGAGTGGTGCCATTGGATTATAGTGATGCCAGTGCAGTGTCAGATAGTGGTCACCACTATTTTGTAGTCAGATAGTGGTTACTCACCATCTACAGTGGCTTGGTCTGCTGTTAGGTTTTATTTTCCCTTAACATACTTTTCTCATGTTGTTAGTGTTTAAAGTAGTTCAGAAATCCTGTCTATTTTTGTTGGTGATCACAAACATTTTGAGCTTTGGCTTGTTTAAGAAGTACTATATAAGACATCACAGTCCTACTAATCAGTATGCTGGACACATTTTTGACTATTTGGCTCTGGTCCTGTTAACCTGGACATTAATGGGGGAGGGGGTATGACTAGTATGACTATACTTCTTGTTACAGTAATGTTTTCATAGCATGATTTCTAAATATCTGCTGATATTGTCAGTATTAAAAGAATTGTGACTAATGCTTCATCATAAAGGGAGTCTATGTAATTTGTCATGTATGACTGTACTTAGTGCAGTGCATTATGTTCAGTGTTGAATAATAATTCAGTGTTGACAGAATTGTTTCAAACATGGCACTTCAGGTTATAAATTATTTATTTACTTCTGTCTGTTCCAAACATTGGAGAAAACAAATATAATAATCTGTAACATGTCATCAAAAATCATTATATAGGCTATTTTTGCTATATTGCCCAACCTATACTGGGCATTCTCCCTCCACTGGCAATGAGTGGCTGTGCTGCAGATTGAGCAAGGAGTGGGATCCAATGTAAATGGAATGGATTAACTACAGTCTAGCTTCAGTGTATTTCCCCTTTGAAATCTCAGCATAACCATCGTCCCTTAGGCAGTAATACACTCTAATGGCATGAAATAATTGTGGTGACCAATAAGAAAGAGGAAGCCATTAGGGGTGGGTGATATGTGACCTGTCATGACCGTGAAATGTTCGTTGCCCATTAATTGGCCTGTAAATAATTGCGATCTAAAATATTTCTGCTTTATTTTAAATGCCACTATTGGATTTCAGTGATATCTGGTGTGCTGAGGCAAAAGTTAGGATAATGGTAAGACGTCATATTTGGTGAAATAGTTTTGAATGTGATGAGATCCCGGTGATGAGATCTTAGTTTTCAGATCCAGTAGTATTTTGTAGGGATGCTCTGATCAGGATTTTTGTCATGTGATCGGCCGATACCAATGCCGATTCTGAGGTTTATATAACTGATATGTAAGCTCTCTGATCACCATTAACTTTTTTTCAGATAAAGTAATACTGAATTAAATGTTGTATTAAATGTTTGACAATGCGCCTCCACGTGAGATTTCTTTGGAACATAAACGGCAAACAGCGAATCCTTCATTGTTTCTCGAAACGTCGTAGTAATTCCCCACCGGCGATGACATGAGTGCGGCGCCAACACATTTTTTTCCCCACTCGTCATGTACGCCGTCACGCATTGACGTCATCAATTGTGATCGGTTCCTAAGAAGTTTAACGAGTACCGATCGAGTCCTAAAATGTGATTATCGGCTAGTAACGATCTTCGGCCGATCGTTCGGAGCATCACTAGTATTTAGTACTGATGACTGGCAGTTAAGGTTGTCTCGTGCCGTCAGTGCCACAGTTAAAGCCGATGCACTGGAAGTGTTTGTGTTGAACACTGATCGACTTTCAGCGGTGTAGAGAGCGTCTATAATTCCAGTGATCGTCTGGATGTTTGTGCTTCATGTGACAGTTTCTCATAGCATTTGAACATCTGGTGGACTTTAGTCCAAGTACTTAACGATTAATTAATGATTTAACCACTAATACACCTCTTATGTAAAGGATTTCTTCAATCTCTACTGAATCTGATCTAATCCTTTGTCCAAATGAATGCGTCTGTGTTTATTACAACCCGAGATCCGACTGTAGTGATTCCAGTCTCATGTTTTCTGGAAAAATAAGCAGCACTAACCTTTAACCATTACTGCACACACTGTCCTGTGCGAAGAGTCGGTAACAGATTAATCCTGGATCAAGCACAATCTTCACTGTAATGGAATCCTAATGGTAAAAGACACACTCAAGCACAAGCCATTTCACCTGTCCTGTTCATTTACTGTGAGTCTGTGAGTAAAAGAAGAGAAAACAGACCTTGCCTTGCAGGAAACAGTGTATTTCGTTTTAAATGGAGGCACAGGTGGAAGATCCGGCCCTAACTAAAGTTTACTTTGGTGGAAGGTCCTGAGTGCACATCTTTGGATCTGTTGTTTGTGAGGTTTATTTGGTGCTATGTTTATTTTTTCCATAAGAGCCAGTGAAGTCTCTTTTAAATAAACACGGAAATTACTCTTTTACTGTACCGCCTTATTCTGCTCATTAGCTTTGTTGCCAAGGGTGATAAACCAACATTGATATGTTGACAAATCTAATTATTTTAGTACTGATGTCATGCAAATTAGAGTCCATACACTACTGCACTACTGAGTTTCTGTCTTCATAATTAATCATAGAAAGTTGCATAGAATATTACCAGAATTATATTTTCAGAACACCTTTTGTGTGTCCAGTTGTTTCCTGGTGATATTTTTAGACTGAAATTGGATGCTTGGTTTCAACAAGTCTACTTAAAGCTACTTAAATTGCAGTAGCAATAGGAATTGTTCATATTACACAGTACAATGGAGAAAATGTGGCATGTGTAAAAGCCTGGGAAAAGCTATAATGGGTTATTAAATAGATGAGCAAAGTGTTCTGGATTCTATAGAGAATGCAAATTGCTCTTTTTAGCCGGCATTATTGGCATTTTAAATGAATTCTCTGGACATTGTTGGCCTCCCTTTTAGCGTAGCGGGGGTCTTGCTCTTGATCTTGGTTGTGAAAGGGAACAGCAGGAATGGGTACATTTTTTTTTTTTTGTAAAAAAAAAAAAAAAAAGGAAAATGATACATTTAGTTGAACGTCTTGCTGTCTTCAAAGCTCAGTATTTATACGGGAGGTCACTGTGGCAGAGGGAAATTTTCGGCTTTCAAGGTTATCAGCTCAGCAGTAGAATGACATAACGTCTCTGTTCAGGCTGCGGCGGGGAGGGAGCTGAGAGTGCTCAGTTTTAACCTGATTGTCGCAGGCTTGTTTGTGTAGTGCATTTTGTCTTCATGCAGTGTCTTTCAAAGTCTTTTTCTGTCCTTTGAAAGCAAGCCACTCAGCAACAATTGCAGTCAGTGCATTAGATCTACCATAGTCATTAAAAATGAACACCTGACTCGTGGATTCAGATGTCTAGTCAGCAGATCAGACTGGAGGAGCTTACCTGTTTCATAAAATGGTGCAGAAGTTCAACCTTTTCACACCTTTTTCAGTTCTGTCTTGGTTTCTGAACCTTGATTTGGATGTTGGTGTATCACGGTTCACCTTGGAAAAAATGTAACCCACTTTGTACGGAACATAAATTTGATGAAAGATATGGCAAACAAGACGCGTTTTCAAAAAGAGAATAAAATAGGTGGAGGTGGAATGGAGGTAACAGTGTGTTCTTGCATTATCCTTGCTTATGCAACATGTCCACATCATCTGTTGCCACAGTTTTTAAAATTGTGGAAAAACTCCAAACAGTGCCTAAGTGCAAATTGTAACTAAGAAATTATAATTATAGTCTTAGACAACCGGGTCTTCATCATCGAGTATTTAATTGTAAATGTTGATTAAACTTTCTTTTGATTTGGATTTATGGCTCAATTTGTTTACAGATTTAAAAAAAACAACATCCGATTGGTGTATTCGATTGGGTTTTTGGCCCAAAAAGGACTGCCCTGTGATATAATAAAAGAATTACATATATATGTATACAGCTTAGTAATAACTTTACAATTTGTATAACAAATGGGGAAACTGCAAGTCTGTATAAAGGAAGTAAACACAGAATGCTTTATGTGCTTCACTGAAATCCACACCAGTAGAATCTTGCTCTTATGTTTGTGGTTATGCATTTTATGAAGGTGAGCTACAATGAACTGTTTTTGTAAATGCTTTATCATAAGCATTGTCATTAATATTCTCAGTTATTAATCAACAGTGACAGCCTTATGCTTCATGCCCAGATCAGTGGTTTTAAATATCATTATTTCCGATGGCCAAGGTCTGCTAGCCAATGCTGTTCCTTTAATGTTTTAGAGAATGTGATGGGGGAACCTGTTGGCTGATATTTACTTTGAAATAAGATGAACGGTTAAAAATTGTGCTAATAAATTATGCTCCTTTGTCCCTTCTTTAATATTTAAACTACCTCTTCATAAACATTCTCCAGGACCAAATGAATGTTCAGTGTGATAGTGACAGTAAGGAGAGTGGTCTGGCATTTGGGACTATATGTAGCTGATAAGAGTGTATTCATTGATTTTAGTCGATATTTCCATTATGAGCATTTCACTTCTACCTAAGTACTACCTCAAAAATCACTCAGGTCAGTTTCAAGAACTTCTGAAAAAGTCAGGTGTTTGCTTTTCTTGACCTGGGGTTTCATTCACTGCACCTTCTCAGTAAGGCATGGCAGCTGCATTCTCCTGTCAGTGTCAGTGTGCCCCTTAGTGTCTCCAGCAGCTTGGTTAGGACCTCCTGTGTTGGGCCTGCGTAGCCTCAGCTCTCTGAACGTGCTCCAGGCTCACGTGGCCCGAAGGCTGGATTAATTGCCACCGAGCCCTTTGTGATCCAGGAATGCAATTACCTACTGACCCAAATCATCCGCTTTGGCAGGACATCCCTGCTCCCTCCGAGTGCTGCCAGCACTCCACTACTCCTCCTGGTATTTCTTTACTCTGCCCTGTGCAAACAAAACAATGTAACGGTGACAACCTTTCGGGATTTTCGAACACATATTGTGACATCAAAAAGAAATATTCTCTCAAAATCCATGAAATGTCCAGCTCTTTTTCTCATGCCCTATATATTATTATCTTTATAATAAGTGACTCATTTACAGTAGTTACGGTATAAGATAAAGGTTTGGATGCAAAAACACACTTTTATACAAGTGCTTTAGTTTTGTAGTTATAATAAATACATGACAGAAACAAGACACACAATTCACTTCAACAACATGATTTAAATGCTGATATGCCTCACAGCTGGGGTTTGAGTGCTTCTCTTGAGGAAGATGAGCTTTCCAACTGACAGGAAATTATCAGCTACGTATCCCATGTCAGTGGGTGAAATGCTTTCGAACACAACTCCAGGCTCTCTGCGCTGGAAACATTCAGAGCAAGCAAACTCACTAAATGTTTTTTTTTTCTTAATAAAGAATGTGTTAATGTATGGGCTTGGCATTGCAATAGGGCTGTGATGAGATAACAGTGCATATGAAAGTAATAACTGTGAGCATAACATGCAATAAAGAAAGACCGGTTTGTATTACAAATGCAGGGCTCAGGAATGACAACACTGAACTATCATTGGGTGTAATCTGAAAGAACGTCATCACTATAGCATTATTCACCACATGCATTGTGCTGCTCAAGTCTCAGCCTCAGCAGGAATTGATCCCTAAATTAGTCTTTAGCCTCTCTGAGCACTGTAAGCTGATCAGGATTTTAGTGTTTTAGCCTCTGATCCCAAGTTAGACGCATTATGTCAGAACATATTGTCCTGAAACTTATGAATAGGAATAAAACTACTGCAGTGTTCACAGCTTTTACCTTCTTTATCTGAGGGCTCCTTATAATGTTGATGTTGAGTCACAGTGAAGTCACCAGGGTCTGACCTGTATGGAATGTTTAGTGTCACGATGGGCAGAATAGAGAGGCTTGGACGCCCTTGTTGCGTGGCGGATTGGCCCGGGCGTGACTGGCACGCGA
>JBBPCW010000106.1:8228088-8245182 GCA_037974425.1 Phenacogrammus interruptus
GAGGACTGCGAGCAAGCACCACACAAATTTAGGGGCAGTTTTAATGCAGGCAAAATGTGTATTTGTCGTATAAGACGCACCAACATTCCCCCCCAGTTTTGGGGAAGAAAAACTGCGTCTTATACGGTGAAAAATACGGTACATATACACACCATCGTAACACAAGGATCATTTAAGGGTAAAGGAAGTATTTGTTAAAGCTATTAAAATGATCTCACGTGTTCTTGGTGTTATGTTGTGTTGGGCAGAGTTCTGGAGGACGTATGACATTGGAAACTGGGTGCAAAACAGTGGATGAATGACAATAAAAGGAATAAAGAAAGAGCTTGCATGAAGTTCACTCTCCATTATCCATCTCAACAAAGCAGTGTACTTAATTGATTGTGACGTGTGTCACCACAGGGTTGCTCACCTCATTATCACTAGGTTCAGCCTCATGCCACTGACTCAGGTACTGGAATGAGGCTGAAGATTTCTTGTGGGCCTCATATATTAGTTTAGCCATGTGCTCACCTTAACAGAGTCTGAAATTTAACTCCCCAAACCTTCCTTTCCAAATAAAACTCAAAAAAGAGCCCCAACCAAAATGTTGCAGTTGAAAATCTGATATGCTGTAAGAGCCCACATCCTCTTCCATTAGCTTCTTTGCATGTGATCTTTATCATTCAGATAATATTAAAAGCTGATGAGGCGCTGTGTGACTGATAGACAGAGGGACTGCACGCTGTCAGCGCAGGCTGATGATTATCACCTTCTGTTACTGACGCTTCATTATATTCAAACTCCTGAACGGGGGATGCACATCCTCTCTGTGCCTCAGTTAAAACTGTATTTCGCCTGGAAGCAGCATGTCTTCTCAGTGTTACAACTTGAGATAAACTTGTTAAAACGCCTTGGGAGATTTAGTCAATGAATCATCAGTGATTAATAACTTCATCTTAGCCTTAGGATGCTGTTAAATATGAGATTATGAATGGAATCAGCATTATAGGTACAAATATACAGGATCAGTCAAAATATTGGACACACTTTTTTGTAAGGAAGGGTTTTCCCCATTTTTTGAAAAAAATATAGAATAATAGTGACAAGAAATCTGTGACGTAGGGCAAAAGATTATGAATATGAATATAAAAAAAGGAAGTTAAGTAGGATTCCTAAGGGAATAATATGGGTACTCTGATTGGTACCTTAATATTTACATTTTATTTAACTTTTCAGAAGTTAACAGAATATAATGTTACTTTTCTATTAGTTTGGATATTTGCTACAAACAACAAATGTGTGGCCAAATAAAAATGTATTGTATCTCCAAAGTGAAAACTCTAGAAGATAAGGAAAAACATTCAGTACCTCAGTAGTTCAGTTTCTTTTTCTCTTGGACGTATGTTCTAGTTCAGGTCAGTCTGTCTGGAGTCTTTACACTTTTCACAGGCACTGTACATATAACCAGCATGACTGTAATATTTTTTACTATTCGTGTATGTCATTGTATTTAATGCATCATATTACATATATCTTTAGTTGCACTTGTTTTAAAATGAAAATATATGTCAAATTTCTAGTGAGCCCGGCTTTCTCTCCAGGTAGGACAGCTGGTAAACTCATGAGATGCTATGTTGCATTCAACAACCACTTAGAATGACGATAAAGGGACATGTGCACATTTAAGACGTTTTGAAGGGTCAGGACAGTCCCAGTGTGTATGCAAATAAACCCAGAGTAAAATTAGAGTTGCATTAATGTCTGTAAACATTGCCGTGACGTGATTGCCATCAATCATTTAACCCTCTTGAGGTCCGAGGGACTTTCTGTCACTTTGAGGCAGTTTGTTACACCTTTACATTTTTAAGTATTTCAAATGTGACACATATTGTTACATTGTGGAAAGCCTCAGCAATAATAATATGCGAGTAAAGTACATTTTCAGAGGTCTTTGAACAAAGTAAAAAACACGCCCTAAATACGTCTGAGCAAGACTTTAGAAGTTTGAATTTTGTAAGCATGTGTTGGCTACAAAAAGGTAAGCTGAGCATTCAGAAATGCATTCAAAAATGTTGTGGGACTACCCACTTTTTCTCTGCTCTTTTACATGCATATTAAGTAGATAGAAACCCCCCTCCCCACAATGGGCATGTGCTAATGGCTGTCATTGTCTGCCTGGCCCTGCTCTCAAAGCTTTTGTAGTAACTAAATCTTCTAAATCTTTTCAAAATACTTAAATATTCAGAGACTCTACTACACATGGTAAAATGGAAGAAATAAGTATCAACATCACAAAAATAGTCTAAGTTTTAAAAAAAGCCATAAATGCCTAAAAGGCCACTAAAGCAGCTAAGAGTTTGAACTTGTGTTAATCCTCTTTGGATGTCATAAAGGGTCATTCGGCAGTAGAGAAAGAACAGTGACTGACTGAGTGACTAAAGAATGACTAAGACTCTTTATCCCACCTTTCAAATATTTTATCCCTCGACCTACACCCTGGATGCCTGGCAGGGTTTGGCCACATGTATTCTTATATCTGACCCAGAACAAGAGAAAAACAGATGAACCAAATGTTTCCAATTTTCTTCCATGATTGAGGCTTTCAGGAGATAAACCAGCTTTGATATAAACACAGAAATTTGCCTGTGCAAACAAACCAAAAAAATCCCTGACCTTTAGAAAGAGGGGGTCACTGGTTATGGCAGGAATTCTAAAACAGGTCAAAGTTGACTACACACTTTGAAAGTGCACTTTTCTTGTACATCTTTTCTGTTAAAATTCTGCAATCTGTCTCACTTTGTAGTGCGGGGGCTGTATCAAAGGACCTTCTTTACCATTTTGGAGGAAAGTGTTGCTGTGCTTGTGTTCCTTTAGTCTAGGATTCTGCTTTCTGGTAGGATCAGAGTTTTGAGGAGCATTAGCCGTCTTATTCTCTTCATGCATTGATAAAGACCCCCCCCATGAAACCTGGACGCTCTCTTGGCCAACAGAAGGTGCCAGGCATGTCTGTGTGAGCGCCGCTCGGAAACATTGAGCTGTGGCCTCTGAGCTAAAACGCATCTCACGTTTTCTGGCTCGGCTACAGTCCTCTCCGCTCACGACAAACGCTCCAAACGAAGTCAATTTACCGACAATGCCTGCTGCGAATCGCAGCCCACTTTTAATACCTGTAAATTGCAGATCAAGCTTTAAAAGCAGAGTTTATTCTGTCTTTAAGCTGTGTCTCTTCGCTAAGGAGCTGTGCATTTCACTCTTCTTGCATACAAATGCATTTTCATCCTTCGCATTGAGGAGAGGAGGTGCTATTGTAGGGGAGGTTTTATTCCGCTGTGCCAGAGAGGGGGTACGGGATTATATACGGGAACTCGCAACCTTCGCTGAGATGCTGAAGAGAGGAGACTGATTTTCTGTTCCCTTTTGTGGAGGAAAAAAGAGTGCATAAAACCATAGTATCATGCAGGAAAAAGAAGCTGTTGCTTGATACCTGCAGTTGGATACAGTTCAAAACAAAGGCCCACAACTTCTCCAGAAAACGATTAGTCGTTTCATCCTTTCTTGCGAAACGACTCTATTCACAGATGAAGTGCTCAGCTGATAGTTTGCTAATCCCTTTAATTTCGTGCAGCTTTTTTTTGCACTACTTTTGAGTCTGTTTTAGGCCTGAATATTTGTCCCAGGCTTACTGCTGACGACACAGCAGCTCACAGGTCTAATTTCTTTACTAATTTCTTAGCGAGGTGTGAGTGGAGGCATATGGTTGGGAAATCCTCTTACTCCAGGCAGCTCATGGTGTGCAGCGCTGGCTATGGCATCATCTCCTCGTCCAGTGAGACTGTTTTTGTTGTTGAAATTGACAGACTTGGCCTGGCTTAAACAGGCTGATAGCAGGGTGATTAGGCCGCTTGTGATGAAGCTGTTTTGATTAGAGTAATGATGTGCTCTGGCAGCTGTCTCAGACGCTATTAAACACTGAGCTGTTTATCAGACGGCCCTCTGCTGTTTTTCTGAGAGAAAACGAAGAGAAAACAACTCCACTTTATTGGAGATGGAGGGTCCCTGCCAGTGTCAGACACTCTTACTCCAAGGTTGATAGTTACTGATTGATTTTTCTTTTTTTAACAGTCGTTCTATTTCAGATCCCAGGGGTCTAGTAGCAGTAAAAACAAATTCTTGCTTGCATACCAAATAAGTCTTAGAGCTCTATTTTTTTTTTTACATGGAAAGTCTTAGGTTAGCAGGTATTTTTGTGTTATTGGGTCAATAGAGATACATACTCTGAGTGTAAAAAAAAAAGTATTGTTCTGTAGCGTTGTATCATTTATTGAACTGTATACTTGATCTAAACAATTTCTTTTGAGTAATGGAGCACTCCACATACCCGTTGGACTATATTGAGCTTGGGAAACTCATCAGCTCTTGACACACTCAAATCAGCCAGCTCAACACCTATCATACCCTGTTGAAAAGCACTTAAATCTTTTTTTTTTTTACCCATTCTCCCTCAGCTACACAGCTCATGTCTCGGCTGTCTCAAGCCTTAACCCCTTCTGACTGAAGTGGATTTAATGGATGAGTTAGGGATTATAGCTTTCACCTGAATTCACTTGGTCAGTCTCTTTCCAGAAAAGAGCATTTGCTCTATTCTATTATTGGTGGCCTAAAAAGGATAAAGGTGGGTTAAGAAAAACAAAAGAAAAGAAAAAATGTCTAATTTGTACCTTCACAAATTCTCATGAACTAATTTAACTGAAGCATGTTCCCATTACCTTTAGCCCACATGAGTACTTTTTGGCAACAAACACTTGATACCCACTTTTCATGCCCACTGCTAAGTATGAACCTAAATCCCATTGAAAACCTGTAGAGTGAACTGAAGGAAAGAATCCAACAGAGACTACCTTGGACCCTGGAGAGTCTGGAGAGGTTCTGTGTTGAGTCTCAGATTGGTTTTTATTCTTCAGCCTCATCAAACAACATAAGAGAGGACTCTCTAAGGCAAATGTCATTAATGATGACATTTGTATGAAGCTTCCTTTTGCTTAAAAGAGAAGTTTGGTGTGAAACGGACCTGGGGTGTATTAGAACATGATGAGTATGAACTTTTGTCGAGTAACCCACCTTCATTCATCCCTGGGATTCCGAAACACAGAGCTTTTAGCCAATGCCAACCTCAAGGCTCTACTAGGCCAATTGGGGCATCACTTAGCCGATGCTGATAAATCGCTATTTTTACACCATTAACAGGCTCAAAGTAGCGCCACACTTCATTTCTAGAATTCTGAGGACCCAGACATTTTAAACTTTGACAAAAAGACATTGAGAACTTTGAGTAATTCTGGAAATGACTGTGTGAATAAACTTTGTGGGCTCTCTTTCAGAATGTGTATAGAGACTGCTCCAGCAATAATAAAGCTGTTTTTTGTAATGATATTTAAACCTTCAATAACTTTCAACAAGATGTTTTCTCGTTTAAAATGTAAATCCTTGTTGCATTTTAGTTAGGCACTTCCAGCTACGTCCATAAGTATTTGGACATTTTTCTCTTTGTATTTCAGCACAATGGATTTGAAATGAAGCGATCAAATGGGATGGAAGTATAGAGTTTCAGTTTAAATTTAAGGCATTTAATAAAGGTGTTCATTTTAAGAGGCTCAAATTGGACAAGAAGCTCCATGGCCAGTAGTTCTTTGTTATTCCATGGAAAAATTAAGCAGATAAAAGGTCTGTAGTTTATTCAAAGCACTAGATTTGCATTTGTTTTTCACTGGAACTCAACATGAGGTCTAAAGAGGTGTCAGTGCAAATGTAAAGTGAAGTGTCTATTTTGTTTATTTTTTGAACACATCACAGCACGTAGTGTGAACAGCACAGAATTGTTTTCTGTATTTAACCCATTCATCAAGGGAAGCAGCGGGCAGCCAGGAACACAGCGCCTGGGGAGTAGTTTGTGGAGACATGACTTGCTCAAGGGTACAGCAGAGGTGCCACTAGCAGTTCTGGGACTCGAACCCATGACCCTCTGATCACTGGGACAGCTCCGTAATCACCAGGCCACCAGCTGCCCAGGAGGCCACCACTAGGCTGAAAATCCAAATAAACCAGAGAGACAGATAAAACTGTAGAAGTACCCAACCCGTGAGCCCAGCAAAATCAAAAGGCGCTGATTGGAAGGCGCATAATAGTGAAAATAGATAATGACACAAAACATACTGCGATTGGAACTCAGGAGTTTCTCAAGGTAAGGAAACAAGATATTCTTCAGTGACCTGATCTCAACCCAACAACACATGCTTTTCAATTACTGAAGAGTACTGAAACGGAAGGCAGAAAGACCAACAAATATGCAGCAGCTGGATTTCAAGGGAGGGGACTCACTATTTGATTAGGTCCATGGGTTCAGGATTTAAGGCAGGCATTGACTGCGAAGGGTTTTCATCCTTGCTTTGGATTGCTTTGTCCAGTTGAAAAGGAAGTAAAACAGTGACAAACTACTATAATTTCTGAAACCGTAGTGCAATACTTTTGTAAACCATATATTTCAAATCCATTGTGGCGGGATACAGAGAGAAAATGATGAAATGTTAAATACTCATGGATCTGACTGCTTTTAAGGTGAGAACAGAAAACTACACTATAGGAGGAAATAAATAACAACCCAACATCACAGTGGCTGGTGTTACAGGCTGGATCAGGCTCATTTTTTTGTGTGCGTATCCAGAATTTAGAGACCAATAGCGATACCCACTGACAGTATTGGTCTGATATTTTGAAAAGTTTGAGTTGAGCTTACTAAATTACCTCCGTCTTCTTCTGGATTCTGAAAACATCACATTGTCTTTTTGACTGGAAAACCAGCATATTTGAGGGCATGATCATAATTGTATTTACCGCTATTTAAAAAAACAAAAAAAAACAACAACTCCTGGTTGTTTATTAGACCTGCTCCACCACCTCCGAGTCAGTCTGGCCTCGTTTGTGGTGCTTTATTCTGTTAATGTGCTAACGTCCAGACTCATCCAGGATTTTCAGCCAGGATGTCTGAAGATAGAAATAGACATTCCCTTGTTTAAGAGTCCATTCTCAGGCTGTGATGAAAATGTGATGGTTCTACTCAAATGATTTGAGTAGTAGCATATATCACACTGTATGCAAAGGTCAAATATGTCAAATGTTTTCAGGTTTTTTGTGTCATATTTGTGTCATAGTATCTCTAAATATCTCTAAATATTTACTGAAGGTATCTCTAAATATTTACTCTAACATTTAACCCAGTGGTAATTAGCGTTCAAGTGTCACTTAACTTGAGAAAGCCATGTATGTACTGTATATGTATTGAGAATGGGTGTAAACTCATAGAAAGGTGTGCCTTATGCTATCATTATCTTGGAAACAGGTCCAAAACATGTACTTGGACACACTTACCTGCAGATTTATTATTCGATGCGTGCACATTAGTGGTCCAGATCTTAATGTATTACTGAAGACAGGGCCTCCAAAATCCCTCACCTGAATTGTAATGAGCCTTTAGCTCACAAATCAAATAAGGAAAATCAAGTTAATGAATTTTGCATAATATGACAGTATTTATCATTATTTTATAAATTAGATGACACTATTTCTTAGTATACTTTTCTAGACATATCGTGGTCATTACTTAAAGACGGCTCCCTAACTGCATATTTAATTATGAAGAAAGCATATTTAATGCTGTTTAATTCAGTGCACACCTGTCTATCTATATATCTGTCTAGATAGTTACTCATCGATTGTGATATAATTTTTTTGAATATAACTCGTGGCTCTTTTTTTTTTTACCCATCGCCAATGTGTTTGTAATTATACTTGCTATTGTTTTCACTGGCTGGCCACGAAATGTATGTCTCAGTATGCAGTTTAAACTCGTTCATTATTTATGTCTTAACGAATTGCCTGAAGTCAGTGTCACGTGCATTCATTTAAGGTGTCATTTTCTTTGCATTGTGCAGTATCTGAAGATCTGATTGTAAATAAAGGTGGCAAGCTGTATTAAGACCTCCTGCCGATTTGACCAACGTCACCGTGCAATTGCAAGGTAAACTTACCATATATTAAACACGTTTTCTCAATATAGACCGCAACATTGAGTGTCCAGTTAGACAGATGACCATGGTTGTTTACTATAATAACAATCTTTGGGGAAGATGGACTATGCGCTATGACTGTACTGTACTTTTAATAGCATTTGGGGACTCTGTGAATGATATTAGGTCCGCCTATTGCCTATGTAAAAGTAAACTCGAACCCATTTGGTTCTTGCCAGTTTAGGAGCGTTAGGGTTGGAATGCAAGAACAGAAAATATCAATTTTGATTTGGATCTTGTTTCTGACCCCTGCCGGAGACACTTTTTTGCATTGTTTCATTGACATATTTAGAAAGCGTTTTGATCAAACTTTTAAAAACGCTTTTAAAAAAGAACGAAGGCAATCTTGGGCATTTAGGAAAGTGGTAGAGACATGTCCCCAGTGCCCCAGTGTGAAGTACATCTATAGTAAAGAAGAAGTAGTGCAGGCTCTTCTGGGATTTTGACCACTTGATGCTAACTACAAATATATTTCACTTTGACTTTATGAATACACTTTAGAAGGACTTGGCTGTCATGTCATAAACACAATTATCACGCTGATTTACTGTATGGCAGGCTGTTGAAATGTTCTTCAAAATTGCATGTTTTCAAACCCACATTATAAATCACTTTTAAGATGACATCGAGCAGGGAAGCTGATTTCAACGTGTGGCCAGACACTTGACTTGTTTGTGCATTTAGGGTCGCAGTGAGGTTACTTTGCATTATCAACGGGGTGTGTGTTTTTGTGTGTGGGGTGTGCATGTGTATGTATTCTCTCCTCCACTGACTCCGCAGCTATTCTGAGTACTGAAGCACCCTCTTGCAATCAGTTTTAACTGCATACTCTCACTCTTCTGCCTCACACATACATTTTGAAGCTGTCTCTTGCTCTCCTTATCTCAAGATAGCAAATTTCTGATTGCCAATTGCCATCTACTTAAAACACCCTGTGTTTATAGCAAATAACTGCTGTGATTGAGACACGCACAAGTGGCTTCTCCTGTCAGGACTCTGACCTTTAATGCTGATAGTAATTTCAGAAATTAATATGGTAGATTAAAAGATCAAGGACAGAGCTGCTCTTTTTTTTTACCGTTAGTTCACAGAGGTTGCCATCCAAATTATCTTCCTTTAAGATAAGAATTCAGTATCCCACTGAGATAAAACCCCTCGGGCTGAAGATGGGCCAGTTAAGACCACTCGTGATGAATACCCTCTATGAAGATGCACACTTTCACATGGTTGTGACCTCACTCACGGCTCTTCTTTAGATGCGAGTGCTGCTGTCTTTGATGTTGCGCAAGTAATGAAACACTCTTGGGATAAAATCACGTACCTTCATTTTGGGATAAGACTGACATAATTCAAACGAAAACCAAGCCCCCACATACTACAGGGCATGGGCTCCGACTGTTAAAGTTGATAAATAGATCACAGATAATTCAGCAGCTTGCTCAGTCCCTCTAGGGAGTTAGCATTGACTTTATTTATTGTTCAAATTGTAATGCATAATAGTCACATTGACCCAAACTATTGTATAGTACTTGCATTACCCTGGAGGACTAGTTCTTAAAATCAAATTTTTCAGGTTTACATGGTGATCATTCTTTTGTATATGTGTGAGCATCTACACAGTTGTATGAATGCATAATATACTAACTAAGAGAAAGTGCATTAGGGATCAGATTGAAAGCAACGAAAAGTTATGCTAGCGTATGATGCATTTATATTTAACAAACCTGGGCATCCAGCTGCATGCTTTATCTCGCCTTTCATGTTTTTATTCACAATAATAGAGCATTATTCCTGGAAGGACAATGGGTTTGTTTTGCAGTCATTTGGCAGCCAGTTCCACTCCTTATAGACCAGGTTCAGTACCACTAAAAATACTAATGAAGCATAACAGCAACAAATAAGGTGATACCTTGAAAGTGGGAGATCCATAAAAATCCTGTTAACACACATCTGCATGCCCAATGGATCACATTCACATGACATAGATACGTATACATCTGCATGTCAGAGTTGCAGTCATGCCATTCACCCTTAATGGGTTTATCCAAAACACTCACCCTCAATGCAAACAGCGTCTGTTGATAGGCTCCGGCTTTATCAGCGAACCTGTATTAAAGCAATGCTTTTCCTTTTGGTATTGATCTCCTTCAAGTGGTGCCGCCCGTGCCGTGCGTTGACCTTTCCCACAGGATCGGTGGCTCGTTCGTCTGTGTTTGTTTATGGGCTTGAGCTCACCTCAGGGTCTACTGAGGTGAACAGCTCAACAGTGAAAGTATGACAGACTGACAGCTGTCAATTATTTACAGTGAGCTCAGCAGAGGATTGGCTGGACTCGAGAAACGGCACCACACCACTGGCAGCCTCGGAGATCAAACGCCTCGTATTATGCAAGCTGTCCGATTCCATTTGATTTTTTCCCTGTGCCAATACGGGGCTGTCAGTAACTATTAAACTTCTCTTTTCGTATTTACAGTTTTGCACTGTGAAATGGCATGTCTCGGTCGCAGGGGAACT
The DNA here is from genome assembly GCA_037974425.1 of Phenacogrammus interruptus. Lineage (NCBI taxonomy): Eukaryota > Metazoa > Chordata > Actinopteri > Characiformes > Alestidae > Phenacogrammus > Phenacogrammus interruptus. The sequence continues at coordinate 8,238,705 of JBBPCW010000106.1, forward strand.
GAACCAGAGAGTACTGAAAAACTACAAGTAAAGACAGATAAGAAAACATCCTGACAAGCTGTGAAGACTTGAAGTTTTTATGGTTTTGATAAACATGTTCTATTATCAAGGGAGACGAACACATCTTGTGACAGACAGTGGATGCGGTACTTCGGGCCCGTTTAGAGGTCTCACCCTCTAAAAATCAACATGGGGGGAGCATTCCTCTTGATACTCTTGCACAAAAACGATCAAATGCCAACATGGCGAGAAGGCACTCAGCAGGCGATATGCTAAACACGAGGAGGGTGTGCCTTCATCTTGATTTGCACAGCTAATGCATTCCCATCTCTCCATCTCGGGTGGAGGAAGGATTGAGATCTCTTCTGTATTAAGGCTGCATTGTTTTAATCCCATTTGTAATGCCTATCAAACGGCTGGAGCCTGCTCAAACAGTCTGCTAATTTGGAAAACAAATTAGTGATGGCCTTGTCATTTTATTAGCGCTGGTATTGTTAGTCTCCCCTATTAGCCTAATTAGCTCTTTGGGGATGTGGGATGTGTGCCTTGGGGGTGGTTGCCGAGGAGAGACTGACCTCGAGCACCCACTGACCCACGGCTTCTGCCTGCTAAATAAAGCCGGACAGATGGAGAGGCCGACCACGGACCACAAAATTAATCATGTCTGATAAGCAATTGACTGTTTTTAGCCTGAATGATGATGTCTTAGCAGAGGTGAGCGTTTGATTGTGCGTCCATGTGCAGACAGCCAACAAAAGAACGTCACTTTGTCAGATACCGTCAAAACAGTTTGAGACTGTTATCTGTGATCCAAGACCGGATGAATTGATTAAATAGGCAAATACCCACTAGACAGAGGCTTCCAACAGATAACAATCAGTCGAGAATAATAGCGAGCGCAGCTGATGTACTGCCGTTGGTGTCCGTTGCTATCAAAAACCCACCCAACAAGTCCAGCCTCATTACTTTCCGAGAACTCACTTATTGTCTTGTTTTCCGATCCTCGTTTTGTGTACTCATGTGTTACCTCTGTGGTGAGAGCAAGAGGTTCATCCTTCTTACCTGATGATGATAAAAAGCCAAGAGCGCAAAAACATGACAGAATAAGTCAAAGAAGTGGTTCGATGAGTTTCCAGCAATTTGTCTTAATTGATAACAGTTTAAATAAATGATACCCCTAATCTCACATCTTTCACTCACTCTCTGTACGGCTGTATGGATAGATAAAGGTCAGAGTCCTAATGGCTCTCTGGGTACCTGCCTTGACATCTGCAGACTCGAAACACATTCAACTTCATGAATATTATAACGAGTATCATAAGCAGCTTAAATATTATTCAACCACATTTTAATACGTTCAAATATAAAACTGTTATACATTAGATTTTTGAAAAATATTAGCGAGAATACAGTTAGGACACAGGCTTGGTACTGCTTAGGTGGTGAGCAGGGATGAAGACATGCTGGACTAGGATACTTTATTCAGAAATGGCAGGAAATGAAGTAGATACTATCTCAGCACTGGCTCGACGATACAACTTCCATATACAAATGTAACAGATACAGTCCAACAGAAAATCCTGTGTATCTGGCAGACGACCTTCGGGAGACATGAATGCCACAAAATGAGTGGATTCAAAGCCATGGACCAGATGCTCTTTGAGAGGGAAACACAAAAAAGGCGTACGAAGGTGATGCTCAGGGTTGAGAGAGAGGGGCATAAAAATCACACACTCAGAACATGCAGCTATTACGGAGAACAGACAGTGGTCTTAGGGAGACGCTGGGCTTTAGTAGAGAAAGGGAGAAAATGTTCCAGTGTAACTAATTGGGGTTAAGAGAAAAACTGAATGGGCATAACTGTGAGAGTGTGAAGCCCAGGCTCAGCATTTCAGAGACCAACTGCCATGCTGCTGCTTTAGCTATGCTGTGTCCATTTAGGCATTTTAATAGACAATACGATGTCACACAATGTTAGAAACCAGTTAGCTTCATAATTTGGAACCCCAAAAAATGTCTGGGCTGATATTCAGGGCAAGGGGGATATTCAGAGGATCTTCACTGAACAGTCATCTGTAAAGTATTTGAGGCACAAACATCTGTAGGACCGAGTCTGTTGAGTGTATTCTGACAGACCTGCTGCTGAGCACTGCTGCGTGGGAGAAAGCAGGACTGAGGGCCCTAACTGCACCGGGTGCAGCTCCTCTGCTGTAATTCCTCAATGAGCATTTAGCAGTTGGAAGTGCTCTCACAGTCGTTTGATTTTATTAATATGTCAACACGGGGCATAGTGTCACACTCAAATATTTATCCCTGGTTCATGTGCTCTGAACATTTAGGCATAATGACCACTTGAACTCTTAACACAGCCGTGTTTCCAAACAGTGGAGAGCAGGGCGGGTGATGTTTTGTATGATGTTTTGTATGATGTCGCGTTAGTCTGCTCAGCCGTTCAGCCAGCTGGCGACAGTGGAGCTGAGCCAGAGTGAGACCATCGCTCTAAACGCAGATGGGAACCTTTAATTTTTAAAGCAGTTTTCCCTGCATGGCTGAGCACCCCGCATGTTGCATCATGCAGCATATGAGCGCGAAATCAGCCCCCTTGCCCAGCTTCCCCACTCGCTTAATATCACAGATCCAGAAAGAGCAAAAGCGTCTTTGGCTACTGTAAACAATTCAGCAAACGATTAAGGGCTATATTCCATACTTAAGTTGGTCACGTCAGTTGAAAAGTTACATCAGTATTTGTTGAGGAATGGTCCATACTATATTCGTATTCAACATGTGTATTCCTACCGGTGTAATGAGGATGCTTTGTGCAATGATCCGTCTATGCATGCAGATAATTAAAATGACCTGTAATATATTTAGATTTGACCAGGTGTGAAATAAGTGCAGCACTCTGTTCTGACTGACTGCTTTTCAACAATCAGTATTTATCCATTTTCACTAGAATCTCTGAAAACACTTCATAAAATATGTGCCCTTATGTAGATTAGAGAAGAAAGGAGGATCTCTTATCGAGCACCACTTTCACGTCTCCTGAGACTCCTAAACTCTGTTATCACTGCGGTAGCAGTTTTCCCAAACCTGAGGATGGAAGTGGTGATACACACTCCTCTGTGAAGGCAGCCTTCATCTAGAGCACAGCTGATGCACTGTGCCTGTGAGAACGGCAAAAGACTAATCAGCCACAGGTATGAGCATCAGATGAAAGGTTGGAATCTCTGACCTCATTGCTGCCACGGCAACTGTCTATTTTTTGTCCATACTGTGTTTTTTTTTCCCCTTCATCTAGGGTCATTCCATCATTGCTGTTATTCAAATGTGTGTAGTTTTATGGAAAGCTCATATAACTTATGGTAGCAAGTTCAACAAATAAACAAAATGCTGCTGATGTTTCAGCCTGGTGCTCATTGTTGCAGTTTCAAGTTTGTTTGTTTGTTTGTTTGTTTTATTTATGTATGTATTTATTTATTTATTTATTCATTCATTCATTCATTCATTCATTCATTCATTCATTCATTCATTCATATTTAAAAATATGGGCTCTATACTGGTCTCTGGTTTTCAAGCCTTTATTATATTTTTTAACAGCCCACCTTGGAAAATTAAGATAAATAAATGACTGTCGCTAAAGCAGCTTTAAAAAGCGAATGAATGTAATAGAAGTGAGCCTTTTTGGTTGAATAAAGTTTAAAGTGCAGCAGATCGTGGCTGGGGTACGATGCTAATCTCAAATATCTGCAGATACCGATACAAGACTCACTTTCCCCCCACTTTTAAACTTCTAATACCTGAGATATAACATTTAAGTTTCTACTCCTATATAGTACACAGGTTATCCATTGGGGAATTCTGATGAATGACCAGTGGCTTTTTGCTAGACATGTACACTGGGTGAAGGAACCTATATATGTTGGAAGTAACGAGCCATGCTTGCTGTTCATCTTACACTTGCATTTATCATTGACGTGATGGTTTAGGTTTCTTCTGATACTTAGCACTGTGCTTTTGGCCTGTATTGAACCGACACCAATACTGAGTAATGTCCTTATGTGAGCTCCTGATCAAATTTATCTCGTATTTGTATGTATGTGTTGAATATATCATTGTTAACCTTCTTAATGAATATATTGTCACAATGGTTACCTAAGACGAGCTTGACTAAGAAAGTTTTGAAACAAGATTATTCAGAGTGAATCCCCTGGAATTCTGCTTTTGTATGTTTGTCCTCAGATTCTGGCGGCTTTAGGTTTAGACAGCATAGCCAGAGTTGCTTGCTATCTCCACTTGACCTCAGCCGAGTGCAGATAGGAATCTTTTCACTGCTGAATAACAGATTCAATTCATCATTCTCAAAGACAAGGGTGAGAGCAAGTTAATTTACTGTCCAATTATCTCTAATAAAGCGGTATAGACGTAATTGATATTTAAGTAAATTGCTGTAATTACACAGTGCCTTGGCTCAATTGGCCTCTGTGGTTGTTCACCGTCTCACACAGGCATGAGGGGAAGAAACACCCCTTCTCCGAGAAAAGTATGAGTGGAAATCATGCGTCCACATAGATTTGTGTATAAACTGCATGTGAACATCCCACTCTGACGATTTTGTTTCAGGCGCTGATTTCATAGGAGATGAATTTAAAGCTCTCTTTTTTTTTTTTACAGAAAAAAATGTACTGACATACTTGCATTAGACCATATTAACACATAAATACAGATAAAAAACATACCCAAATAACATATTGCAGACGTCATATATTCATTCTTGAATAGTTTTTTCAAAATCAGCCTCAAAAATTGACTGTAGTTTCACATATTTTCATTCAAAATACGTTCAGCCCAGCTGCTTGCGTGCCCTATGTTTCTGTAGAAGCCACAGTTGGAACCTATTTTTGAAAAACATGATGAATCTCAATAGAAGTTGAGCATGTAGTGGAATGGAAGGACCTATTTATTTGTCACAAGGATTTTTAGATTTTGCCTGTTGCTTTGATTTATTTTATGGGTTTCGATTTGTTCTGAACCAAGAAGGTTTTGGAGCTAGAGGCCTATCTGAATAAGAGAAGAACCACCGTGGAAGAAGTGGCAGAAGACTCACTGACTGCCAGAACTTCCACAACAAAGAGGTTTGAGGTTGTGGGGCTAGTAGTTCTCAGATAATTATCACTATATTTAGATATTTGAGATGAATAATCAAACTTGTTATGCTTTAATGCCTCTCATCATGAATGGTAATGCATTTCTCTGATCAAAATATTTGATTTTTGTTATGCTGGTTGATCAGAACATCCACAGAACTGCTCGTCTGAAACTATGATCAGTTAAGATTCTCAGAGCATACAATATAAATGTGGTTAACGGATTCATTTGCATATGTCTGGAGTGTCTTACTATAGTCTTTATACAGTTAACAAACCATATTTCCTGCAGCATGAATACACATTGAAAGTCCATGTTTACCACAACTACTCTGAAAGAAACCAGAGAATATGGAGATGTTTTATAAACCACCCATGGTGCTAATGATCCCTTCCCTTGTGTCATATCAAAGTCGTCCCTCTTGCTCTGAACTGAAGTGTTGGAAGTTGGGGTGAGTTTGATCTCGATATGCAAACAGGCTCTGCTGCTTCTAGAGACCCTTTTCCTGTGTGGATGTTGAATGTGTCCCATCGTCTTGAACTAGAGATGAGTGACATGCAGCCCTCCGTTGTACCTGTGGCTCGTTCTCGTGTCTGGCCTGCTTCGCCTCAGTTTGATAAATCCCAGACTCCTGTCACTCGAGGAGGTCCACCTTGGGCTTGGAACAGCAGTGGGGCGCAGCACGTCGCGGCTGTAATTTTGGTTGATCGTCTGTACAGTTGAAGAGAACCGAGGGGCTTCTGTGCAGGAGGTCACTCATAAAGCCCTGTTGCTTAGGAGCAGAAGAAAGGCGGTGAAAAGAAACTTGCGGAGTGTCTGCGTCCGGCTTTAATTTTGCCATTTCACAATAATTTGGCAATGACTCCAGCTGACTGGCTTTTCATACCGCACTATACAGAATAGAACAAAAGCTATTAATACAAGTGCACTGAAAACAGGCTCCAATTGGAATAAATTGCTCTCACAAACTGGTTGGGTACCAGACACCCAAGAAGCACTTTGTGTAGAGCATCAGTAGTGTTTTTATATTTCTTTTGATGTTGAAAGACCTCATACTGCCTTTGTTAGCCCATAGGCGCATGAGATTTATGTCATGATTTGCTTTTATTTTCAATTTGACAGAGGAAAGAACAGGGTAGTATTTTTTCTGACTGCACCTGAAGTCGCATGTGATTGTCCTCAAGGTTGAACATCACCTGATTTTAGCATTTACATCTTTTCCATCCCATGGTGTCTTCTCCTGAGACAAAGGGGAAAGAGCATGTGTGTGTGTGTGTGTGTGTGTGTGTGTGTGTGTGTGTGTGTGTGTGTGTGTGTGTGTGTGTGTGTGTGT
>JBBPCW010000106.1:8281732-8293034 GCA_037974425.1 Phenacogrammus interruptus
GCAGAGGTTGAATTTCGTGCTGTTCACACTGTGTGCTGTGGTGTGTTCACGTATGACCGAATGATCACTTTCACTTAGCTACATGCATTATTCACACAGTTCTGTATTTACAGGTTTGAATCTGCATTCATGATTTTTTCGTTTGTACTGATGTAAAAAGTGCCATTACAGGATGGCTTTTCTCTCCTCTAACTGTTCTTCTCTTATGTGTATTATAAGAGGTATGTGGTTGTTGTCAGAACTTACAACTGATTTGATTTGTTTCAGTGAGCTACGAGTGCCAATGACACAAAATATCACAATAGAGATTTCAAGCCAGATACTCCTTCAGGACCATTGTAGGGTTAACAACAAGGAGTGTGAACTCTACACACTCTCATGCCTGTGAATAATAAGTACAGCAGAGCTGCTAAAGGGCCACACCTCCCACTGTAAATCCCTCTGTCCCCCAGCCTTGCGCTGTTCAATAAATCATCCAGTCTTTCATGTTGCCCTGGAATAAGAAATCCCAAATAACTTCAGCTGTTCGAGAGTCATACATGGAACTTAGCATATTAATTCTGTGTCAGACCACAACTTACAAGTGACTTATTACAGCAAGTGGGGCGGGGGGAGGTGGGGGGGTGCAGATTTAAAGAAGACGAGGAAGGGGTGGTGCAGATTTTCTTTCTTTCTTTCCTTCTTGCTTTTTTTCTTTTTTGGGAACACATAAGAGGCAGCAGTGCTGAAGAGTTTTAGCGGAGGTCACAAGGTTATTATATAAAGCTCTCCTCCTCCTCCTGCAGGGAATCTTTAAAGTCATGCTCGCAGCCTGAGAGAACTGGCATTGCACAAGTGAAGAGCACGTGTCTAATGTATGCTTACAGATTCATTGGGGGTTTTATATAGCCATTGCAAGACTTGAGTTAATTAATTTAGTCAGCCAACATTTTATAAACTGCATGGATGACATCAATTACTCTCTAATGAAAATAGATAGGGTGGGGGGGCAGGCTTCATCAAAACCATAACATGGCAATAAATTCCCCTTCTATCTTGTTTAAAAAAAATCAGCCTTAATTTGCGAAGCTCATGTCTGACTTGGTACTTAGAAGTACATGGTCAAATAATTCAATCTGAAGTCGGACATGAAGCGCTGCCAAATCAGAATCTAATTTGGAGAGCGGATCTTCATCCTGGCTGAAACATGCAGAGAAACTCAATCCAGGGATTAGCGCCGGACTTTAGAACTCTAAATTTGGCTTGTTGCCGCTCCCTTAGCCGGACAAATACCCTGTTCAGCTCGTTTTTGAACACAGAACTTACTTTTTCAATCTCAGTAAACACCTGCTTACCACAGATTAGGGGCTCTTGGTTAACCAAATTGTTGCAATTATATGTGTTAATCTTCTTTGGACAATGTGGTTAGTATGTAATCCCTTCTCCACACCCACACACACGCGCGCGCACACACTTAACACTTACACAGAAAAGCATTTTATAAATAGACGGGCCGTCCTGCTAAATCTTCTAAAATACAAAAGTAGTTAATCATCGAAGTGTGGATTGGACTCTTCCAAGTTACACAGAAAGTATTATGCAGTCCTGTTTAAATCCAGGATTATTCTTCTTTTCCCCCCACTCTGTGCTTTATGATATGTCTAGATGTGGGATTGCTTCCGTGTCTGATCCTTATGATTTTGTGAAAGTGTTCAGCCTACTCCATGCAGAGTCTTGTTCTTTAGGTATTAAGGAGCTTGCATGCGTACGTCTGGACATGTTTTAAACTCTGTTGTGGGTGATGTTATGTAGATTTTTGTAGATTGACGTACTCTTTTTCATGAACAATACAGGTGACTACCCTCTGCCGCCCCCACCAGTCCTGGACACCAGTGGCCTGTCCTCACCAGCATCCTTCCCTCCTCCTCCCCCAGTGGACGAGAGCTCCTTTGGCTTTCAGGTAAGTCTGCTTTGCACCAACCATTCGGTCTGGAACAACCAAGCTTCACTTCTGTTCTTTATAACCCAGTTGTGGCAGTGCTCTAACTGGCGTGTTGCCCAGTTCTTTATCTGCTTAATTTGACCTCACTTTTGGAGATTGTGAGGCTGCATAGAAGCCTGACACCTATTGACTCACTTGCCACAGTGGAGGTGCTCCGGTCACACTCTGCCTTTGTAACCTCTCTAACGGCAGGTTTTCTTTCCTTAATTAGATTTTCCCGTGGTATTTACTTTTTGTAAAGCTGATTGCAGATATGGCCCTGAGGTTATTTTACAATATATTACTGTCATTTCCATTTATCTCTGTGTTTGCCATTAAACAGGGCTCCTTCTCAATTACTGGCTCAGTTTGTGGTGCTACCTGCTCCATAAAATACATTAAATGAATCTACTGTCAGGAGTACAATAGCTAAGAATACACCTAAGTAGGGTCAGTCCTCCATTTTCAACGTTATTTTTCTTTTCATTAAAATGACTGTGACCTTTGCACATTCAGTGATGTCTGTTTAGAATTTCTCATGCCCAGGAATTCGGAAAGTGAGCATAAAAGAACCGCTGAGTTGCAGAGTTAGATTGTTCCAGGATACTGACTTAAGTCATCACATTGAACAAAATATGTCATAGCTTTATTGTATTGTGTGTTTTTTTTTTTCAAACAAATTACAGTCTGCTGAAAGTCACATGCACCAATCATACACCGTAACATTGGCCTTAACATCATTAAACCACCTGCTTAATATTGCGTAAGGTCTGCCTCGTGCTGCTGAAACAGCTCTGAACTGTTGAGGCTTGAACTGCAGCAGAGCCCCATAAGTTGTGAGGTCACAAGCACCCAAAGTTTCCCAGCAGAACATTGCCCAAAGCATCACACTGCCTCCGCAGACTTGTCTTTTTTCCATTGTGCATCCTGGTACAACTGTTTCCCACAATATACAATGTACACTGACTTTTCCATCATGTTGTCAGCTGAGTGTTTCTTTAGACCAGACCACCTTCTTGCATTGCTCCATGGTTCTGATGCTCATGTACCCATTGTAGGTGCATCCTAAGGTAGCATGGGCACTCTGACCGGTCTGGGGCTAAACACCCCATGTACATAAAGCTGCTGTGTTTTCTGACACCTTATCATGGGCAGCATTTAGTGCTACAGTACTTCTGTGGGATCAGCCCAGACAGCCTAGCCTTCTTTCCCAAACACCTCACATAGCCTCTTTTTTCTAACTCTTTGCTTCTGGTAAAGTAATTTAGTGAAGTTTTTCTTTTGCCTGCAGCATGGCAATGAGCGCACTTGAGGAAAGAACTTTGCCCTTTGTATCTCATTCCCACAGACTAGCTCTATATAGGAGGAAGTCGGTCCTGAGAATCTGGGAGTTTGTTGGTTTAGCCATATAGACATAATGTACAGCAGACACTGCTTTGTGCTGCTGATTAAGAAAGTCATGTACAAGTAAAGGATTGTTTTAATCTTTTCTGAGTGAAAGAAGTCCAGGGCCTCTTACAGAACAGAAATTCAACTATATTGGCCAAAAATGTACAATTTTCCATTTACCCCTAATATAACCAGGCAGTTGAGTCCCATTTTTTCTGTTTTGTTTGGAGTTGAAACAATGAGCTAACATAGGTAACAAATGCTAAAAGCGAATGGTCAGCAGTAGGAATGCTGAGCTAGGATCAGCTTTTATGACAATGATCTGATCCAAGAAGTGTCCTGATGGGCTATGCAGTTGCACTGAAGTTGTTTATTTTTCTAGGTCCCTGTTAGTTACGCAAAACTTTGTTATAACAATTTGGGTGACTGTCGACTTCTACTGTTTGTTTGCTACATTAACTCACAGTCTGTGGACACCAGACATGTCTTGGCTTATCAATTACATCTTGTTTACAAGTGGATAATTAGATTTTTTTTGCCGTACAATTTCTTTTACTTTACTGCATAGAGCTCAGATTGCAAGATGTGCAGTAGGAGATAATGACTCCAAAAAGAGAATACAGCAAACTCTGCAGGGCAGCTGTTCTGCTGTTCTACTCTTCTTCTGCCACTCCCCAAAGACCAGTTCCTTTTAACTCCTGCTTCCGATCACAGTGGAGCTTGCAGACGCACACATATGTGTATTTTTGCAAAAAACAACAGTGATGAACCACCAGAGCTGCAGCTTTCCCTCGTTACAGTTCTCTACATCTTTCATGAATGAAAAAAGGAATGTTGAATTATTTCTGTGCTTAAGCAGAACTAACTAGAGGAAGAGGGCAGAGTGCGCCAGCAAACATGAATAATCAAACGACACCACAACCTAAATTCTTTTGTTTTCCCGTAATTTAATGCAATGTGGCGAGGAGTGCAGGGATATGCAAATAGCAGGCTTTACACGCTGCTCGCGGAGGGCGTCCGCTCCTCGCTGGGCCCCTTCTGCTTTGTGGGCTTAACTTCATCATTCTCAGCCTTCCCTTGAGCTGTGGCCGCTCCATAAAGTCAGCTACCCGGTCAGCGTTAGAAAAGGATGACTTACATAACCTGAGGAAGTGCTTCATTAGTTTGTTCTGCCTTTTCTTTAATAAGCCTCTGTTCAAACATTGGACTGACTTTTTGGCCCTCCTGCTGGAATGAAGATAATTCCTCCAATATCTTAATTATGTCCTCCACTCAGTGCCAGAGACCCTTTTGCACTGTGCTGGGCAACAGGTTTCTGTGGGCCCTCTGCAAGTGTCTATTCTGCAACACTGCTCTTAAATGGCCTGCAAATTGTTCTGTATTGACCTGTTAGTGGGGTAACCATGAATCATAACCACATGTACCTCAGTTTCCATAGGAACGTGCCCTCGTATCAGAAAAGTTCGAGTGTTTTCCCTTCGCTCCTCTAAACTGCGTCCGTTTGTATCATTAAGACTAATGGCACACAGCGAATTTACTGTATCGTTAAAATGGCCTTAATGCGTGGTACAATCCTGGGCATATTTGCAGATTGAGATTGCACGGTGTGCCTTGTACATCGTCTCCGCTATTTTCATTCTCTCCTCCTTTCTTAATTTGTTTTTCTTTCGTTTCATATTTCTTCCGCTGCCCAGATTAGTGAGTGTGACCCATGCATTAGAGCCGCACACAAAAGCCATTCACACAGCTTCCCCGGCGCTCGTTAGGCCTGTTAAAACAGGGCGTGCCTGCCTGCCTGCTTTTAGTTCATTTAAGACTCTGCCATTAGTGCAGGCTTTGTTTGCCGTCTCCCCTCATTGCCTGGGATGTTTTCAGCAGCGGTGCGGCTCCAAATAGAGGCGGGTTGGGGCCGTAATGGATTGTGACAGGGAATCCGAACAGATAACATTAGAGCGAGAGGCAGTCACTGATCCGGCCTGTGAGCTTCAGGCCCACGGGCTATCCCAGGACGACTAATCTCATCCACTCTACTCTACTGTCTCCTTCTCTTCTCTCCTGCTTTTTCTCTTCTCTCCTCTGCCTTTCCATTCTTCTCTCCTCGTCTCTTCTCTTCACCCTCTGTCATCTCCTCTCGTTTTTCTCTGTCCTCTCCTCTTTTTCCTGTCATTTCTTCTCCTGTTTTTCCCTGTCTACTTACCTCTCCTTCCTTTTCCCTGTGTTCTCTCCTCTCCTCTTTTCTTTTTCCTGGCTCCTCTCCTCTCCTGTTTTTCCTGTGTCATCTCTTCTCCTTTTTTCTCTGTCCCCTCACCTCTCCTCTTAACTTTTCCTTGTGTCCTCCCCTTTCCTTTTTTCCTGTGTCCACTACCCTCTACTCTTCTCTCCTTTCCTCTTCTCTCCTGTTTCCCCTGTGTACTCTTCTTTTCCCTATCTCCTCTCCTCTTTTCTCTCCTTTTCCTTCTCTCCTCTTCTCTCCTAGTTTAACTATGTCCTCTCTTCTTGTCCTTGTCTCTGCTCCTCTTTTTCCTGTGTCCTCTCTTCCCTTCCTTGTCTCCTCTTGTTTCCTCTCCTCTTTTCCCTGTGCTTAGTTTGCAATATAGTTTCGTTTACTAAAAATACAGTCCTCACTGCTACTGAGAGAAATTCCCTGGAACTTTGGGGGGGAGAGCGCAGCTCAGCTTCCTACTGTAATCCGCTACCTCTCATTATTTTGTACTGACTCGCCTCCTGTTGTTTGGTTAGGGGTCTATTAAAAGTTTCCTCAGGAAGTAGCTATGAGACAAAACAAGTTTTTTGTCTTTCCCCTGTTTTGCATTTTTGGTTTGGTTTCTTTCCAAAATTGTTGCGGAGTTGGCCAAGTTATCTTGAGGCTTAACATGGAGTGTCCCTTTACAACTTCTCTACCTTCCTGAGGAACACAGCAGTCTCAGCCCTACTTTACTCAAACCACTGACATTGCAGATCACTTTTGAAAAACACCTAACATTTGATGCCATTTTATATATACATATATAAAACGATCTAATGGGGATGTTATCTATCGGCTTTCATTATCTGATCAATTTAAATAGACAACAGGGAAGACTCTGACCATGAAGCCGAGTGTTGATAAATATCAGTATCAGCAAAAGCAAATAGCGTTTTTATATTAACAAACCTTTTACAAAACATTAAAAAAATAAACATTACTCAGAAAATGATCAAACAAGACGAGCGCTATGTAAATTCTATCTTTAGAAATACCCTGGTCTTTCTTCTGCTTGTATAAATTCTCCAGGGAAGACGAAAGCTACAGCTTTGAAAGGAGCTCCTTTCTTATCGACAGAGAAATGACACCCATCCACAGAAAGCAAGGCTTCAAAATAGTGTCCTCCAACTATGAGGCAAGTGTCCCTTTGATAAAGAAAGAGAATGGTGTCAACACACCTTCCCTGATACACTGCCTCCATTGCTTTGATGAGACTTTCGTTTGTCCGTCTCGAACTCACTGATATGACAAGCCTGGGCAGAAAGGCCAGCAACCAGTAATTGCATATCTATTGCTCATCCACAGCCCTCTGCCCTTGAGTGCACTTCAACTGACCTATTTCTGCCCTCACTTAAGAACCATTCGATGATAATGATTTCCAGCTTTAATTAACAGAATATTGTTACTTTTTCTTTTTTTGTGTTTAGAATTGAATGATTGGTGTCTTTTGAGTCTATAACGGTCATAAATCCTCCGCTTGATTTGAGTCTAAACAAACATGTTCCTTTAACAATTTAAAATACAGGCTCAGAATGAATTCCTTTGCACTTTTTCCTGAAGCTAATGAAATCAATTCCAAATCAAAGCTCCCTGTCAGACCTTCAGATGACATCAAGTGATACGAATACATAATTTAGGCATTTTAACTCAAGCCTCTCTATTGACTTGTGCACTGTAGTATTCATTCTACAGTCTTCTTTCTTCAGTGCTCCTCCCCCGTCGTTTCTGGCTTTATTTTGAATGTAATATTTGAATGCGACCTCTTATTTCTGGTTATTTCCCTGTATAGAAGTCATACTGTTCAGATTTGGTCACACCGTGGTTAATTTTACTCTTAGTCTACTTATATAAGTATCACATCAGGTTTAAAAAAGAGGATGGTTTCACTATACTAGAGTTCCAAGGTATAGTGTAGTGACCAAGGTGGCCAAGGTGAATGTACAGCTGTGGGTTACACAATGAAATCTAATGCAGCCTGAATTATGCACCGCTCACAGTGGCACATTCCTTTGTAAAAGCATTTTTAAAGTAGCGGTTTGTTTCCTTTCTCTGTTGGGAAAACACACCCCTTTAAAGCAGCGCTTTGTATCTGTTGTAGATAAAAGGGCCTGAAAAGACTCTGGAGGAGAGACGCTCCAGCCTGGATGCTGAGATTGACTCGTTAACCAGTATCCTGGCCGATTTGGAAAGCAGCTCCCCATACAAGCCCCGCACGCCGCAGGTAACACACTCCACACACTGCTTTCACATTACACAGGTCAGCAGGTCAAAATCATCAGAAATAAGTTGATGTGGGTTTTGTAGTGATTTTATGCTGATTTCAAATTTGTGTTTAGTTTTTCCCTAGCACTTACAGTTCTTGTGATGAAGCTAGTTCTATACTGCATGATAGCTGGTATAATGATCATATAATAATCATATGCGGAGTGTTTTTGAAGAAACAGTGGTAGCTGACTGTCACTGATCATTATGTCTATGCCACAGTGTGGCCTGTCTGACTTCACACTGAAAATATTAACAGTTACTTGATTGATGCCTGCTTTTCAATAAAAACCGCATGCAAGTCTATTGTTAAGTCTAATATTAATCATCATTCAGAAAGTGAAAGAAATTGAAGACTGGAAGAAATTAAAGGCAATTAACATGTAAAACTGGTTTAGAAACGTGTGTTGTGGTTTCTAATGATTACAAAAACATTTTTTGTTGACCTTTGTTATCTGAGCTCCATAGTATCTAGTAGGTCCACACTGATGTAGGCATCCAAAGTTTGGGGACATGTAGCATTTGCACATTTGGAAAAAATTCAATGTTTTATTTGTTTGTTTCTAATAAGTACATCTTTGCAAATATAAAGGAGCAACTATCCCTCATTCGGGCCCATCTACCCGTTCTTCAAATCATTATATTAGCATAAACATGAATTGACATGAAGCACTGTCTAAGCAAAATAGAAGTAATAGAGCTAAGTTGTTAATGAACAGCTGATTTATTTCAACAAGATTTTTGAAAAGATTGAAAATATTACATGTGAAACTTCGAAAGTGTTCCCAGACTTTTGACTTGTGATTTATTAATGAAGCTCTGTTAGTGTACTTGGTATTCCGGCTGTGAAATCCATGATCCATTATTTGGGTCTTAAGTTCTCTGTAGGCCTCACCGCTAACGCTGCCTGAAACCTGAAGTCCCTTTTGAGAATTCTGTTCTATCCAAATGGAAGACAGACAGTCTGTCAGTCAGCCATCCAGTTGATCAGTCAGATTACTAATGCAAACTGCGGAACTGTCGAGTTGAACACGTAAAGGTAAAAAGCAACTCATTTTATTTTGTGTGTACAAGTGGTACATAAGTGTACCAGTCATTTCTCATTTTTGGAAAGTGTTATAAGTCTAAAATTACAGTGACCCATATCATTAATAGATGCTAAATGATGTTAAGAGCAGACGACTCAAGTTGAAGCCCAGGGCACTTTGCTAAATAGTTTCACACATTGAATGTAGGCCATTGCATTCTGAGTCAGTGCCGTTGCATTTGGAACAACCAGCTTTCACCTGTTATATGGAGAAAGAATGGAGCTTTCTCTGAACACCCAGTTGCTTTTTTTTCTTCTTTTTTTTTTATCCCTAATACAACCTGTTCTTATTTGTGTCTGTGCTCTTTTTAATTAGCTACTCTCTAGAGTCCTCAGAAATATGAAGCAGACATTGCTGCTGATCAGTAATGAGTATGTGATGTTCAGACATACAGCCCTTAATAGTTTCGAATCTGAAAAGGAACACAGAGTGACATATTCAATGCTCTAAATACTGTTCTAAAAATCAAAAATCTTTTTAACTAAACCATGTTTATGTGCATCTACCAATTTTACATTCTTAGTAGAAGAATTGTATTTTGAAGACAAATTAATGATCAATTTATTTACTATTTAACCAATTGATCTAATGCCTCATTCTGCCCTGCATTATTTGTTGTGGTTTAGGATGTAGTATGGCTTACTGTGATCTATAAAAATAAACAAAACCCTGCCCCTCCAATCAAAAGATTGTGGGTTTGAATCCCAGAACTGCCAGCGGCACCCCAGAGGTTCCCTTTAGTAAGGTACCGTACCCACACACTGCTCCCCAGGCGCTGCGTCACTGGCTGCCCACTGCTTCACTTGGTGAATGCGTTAAATGCAGAGAAAGAATTTCACACTGTCTGCTTTGCTGTGGTACTTTATTCACAAGACAGTCATAAAAAGGACTGACCTTGGATCAGTTTTCTCTGTATTTATTATGGTAAAACTCACAAACAACTGATTCTAGATTAGCAGTATGATTTATGAAAGCAGACCATGTTACCTGCAGTGTTGGACAACACAGTGAACTTGTTGTTTATAACTCGCATTAAGTCAGACTGAACCCCAAACCACCTCAGCACCACCTTAAGGAGCTGGATACAGTTTGAAGTTTTGAGAATGAGCTACAGAAAAGATTTGGGTGATTGATGACTTCTAGTGTTTGTTATTAAGGTTAGCCCTATAGCTCCCATTCTTAAGTAACGCATTCAGACTCTAAACATGCAAAAGGGGTAAACTCTATGTTCGGGTGTTTGACAAACCATTCATTTAAAGACATTTGCTTTAGGATGTCTGTAGCAGAGACTAAAAGTTATGTATTGTTTACCCACAAAGCACTGTTGCAGAGCCCCATGTGGAGCTCTTCAGGGAATAGTGAGCAGACAAGAGGTCAAGTAGCAGTCACTTAGAAATTTGCTCTAGCTTTCAAAACTTTGACTTTTGCTATGGCAAATGGAGGCTGCAGCTAATGATACAGCTTTTTTTTTTTAACTTCTACCTTCAGCCAGGAGAGCTTATTTGCTGCAGCAAGATGTACTGTAAACACAACCCTCACACACACAAAACCACTCAGATACATGCTCTCTCTGACTCTCCACTCAGACATAAACCCACACACATACACAGAAACACATTTTTAGCGGTTGTCCACCCACTAGCTTCTGAAATGGCAGGTAAATCATTTCTAAATAAAACATAGTGTAAGTGCAGATCTTTGTAAAAATGCCTCATGAGTGCTACAAGTTAGAGGAGGGATTCTGAAAGCTTTTGTCAGTAGGACTTGAAAAATTGATGCACACCTGTACAGGCCAGGGAGGGAAAGCAGTATATTAGTAGATGATCAGCCATGCCTGAGCAGTTTCTGCTGTTGAGGTCTGACCTCAGGTCCAGCCCCAGTCACTCCGCATTATCTTTCTGCCAGCCCTTAACGCTGTTTACACTGTAGCACATTACAGGCTCTGGTGCCGCCACCGCACTTCTCTCATCTAGCCAGGTATACGAGAGCAGCAGCAGAAGAATTGCTCTGGAAAGAGACTGAGCAATGTCCTTGACTACTGCTGTTCAAAAAAAGAAACTGATGCTGTGCTTTAGAAATGTGTGTTCATGCTTCTAAACACCTCCCTGGATGACACAGACACAGCAGAATTGAAGA
Source organism: Phenacogrammus interruptus (assembly GCA_037974425.1). Lineage (NCBI taxonomy): Eukaryota > Metazoa > Chordata > Actinopteri > Characiformes > Alestidae > Phenacogrammus > Phenacogrammus interruptus. The sequence continues at coordinate 8,292,813 of JBBPCW010000106.1, forward strand.
GGCTCAGTAAAATGAACTTTAATCTGGTCAGGATTTTCTGCTCCGTTGTGACAAATTGGCTCATTTGGTAAGTAAGCTGTCATGACTCAGAAAACCATTGTTAGTTTTTGTTTGTTTTCCTGTGGTTACCAGCCACTTAAAAGTCATGCATCACACACACACACACACACACACACACACACACACACACACACACACACACACACACACACACACACACAC
>JBBPCW010000106.1:8374881-8391795 GCA_037974425.1 Phenacogrammus interruptus
CTCCCTCTCTCTCTCTCTCTCTCTCTCTCTCTCTCTCTCTCTCTCTCTCTCTCTCTCTCTCTCTCTCTCTCTCTCACGAAAGCAGTAACACAGATCTAATAGGAAAAAGCTAGCAGCTAGTTTGCATGCTCTTTGAAACTCTAATTTCTTCCTGATCAGGCTCCAGATTCTACACATAAACTCCAGTCCTGTTTTGCCCTTTCCTATTTTATATTTCTTAAGACTCTTCTTTTTAAAAGTCAGTATGAAGCTCTTTGTAAATGCAGGTAGTAGAAATAGTGTTAAATTTTGTCACAGAAGAACAGATTTCTCTCTCATAATCTTTCACCTGTTCCTACAGCATTACATCAGTGATTCCTCTTCCCACCAGTTAGCCTGTAGTCAAATCCATAAAGATTAGACAAACAGAGGCCTTGCATGCAAAAGCATGAACAGTGCGTTTCACTCCATCTCCAAATGGATCTGATAAGCGTTCACATGGGCAAATTGCACTTGAGACGTAGCAGAGTTATTAAAATCACATTAGAATGCCAGATAGGATTACTTTCCTTTGTAGATTGGAAACCAAATAATGCTCTTCTGTCTTTTTTCCTCCGCCTTCCTCTTTCCCTTTTTGTCACTGAAAATATCTGTTGAAATTCTTCTATTTTTTCAAAGTTCCAGTAAGAAAGTAAAGCGGCTATTTTAGGGGGCTTTTAAAAGTTAGGAACTTCTTATAACAGTCTTACAAAATTTGAGGTCAGTTTCCCAGAGCTCAGTATTGTGCAATGAGCAAAAACCTAAAGCCATTCATGTTTTCAGTTTCATAATGCCTGGCTTTGGTTTGTTGTTCCTGAGGAACAAATACGTTGTATCCGAGATCCATCTTCGCCCTTTACACGGCCTCACCTGCTCCGGGACTCTTTCAAAACTGACAGTGAAGACGCATATATTGCATACCAACAGCGAGATGCGAAACACTGTGACATCATGCTTATGATGTCAAAAACTTTTTCGCACTTACCCTAAAGACAGTAGGTTTAGACGTTCTGTCACTCACTTTAGTTCCCACTCAGGTGGCAAAGGCGAGACCTGTCATCAGGTGATAATGGGGTCCAGCATATTTAATGGGATCATTCCGTGAGACCTAAAACTTTATAAGATAATAGATTCTGTGTGACAGTTGAAATGACAGTATCTTATCCCTTCTGTTGCGATTACATTTTTAAAATTAAATCTATAGATGCCTCCAATCCAGCAAATGAGTCAGAATTGGAATCAGTCGAAAACCACGCTGGTTTGCCCTCAAAATTGCCTGTAGTATCAGCAGTTTGTCACTGGTGGGTTTTTTTTTTACTTCCATGGCACGTTTTCTTAACTTCCCAGTATAGTCTTTGTGTTCCCCTGTTTTCCCCCCATGAAGGTTCTATGGAGAGTACTGAGGCAGCACTGTGTGTGCTGGCTTCCTCTTTTACGGCACCACTTCTGCTTCTCAAATCAATAGTATTACTAAAATTAGGACAGTTCAAATGGAATGCACAGAATTAAGGTTATATTTGATTATTTGTGCAGAGCTTATGTAGAACTTGTGCAGATGTGTACAAATCACAAAAAATGTTCCTTTAAAAGTGCTGTAGTCATTTATGTTGAAACACCAGCAGTTCCGTGCCTAAAAGAGGGGCTAAATTGCATAATAAGTAATTGATGGGCGTGATGTGGTAGACCAGACTCTGACCACGGGGCTACTTTATGCCTGAGCACTGAGATTTCACTACCGTCTTCTGCTGCCCACTGGCCCAGGGAGGCTGAGGAAAATTTCGGCATGTCCGGGAGAAGCAATACCAAAAACCACCAACCCACTGGCAAATGTGTAGTGAAGCACAATCTGGTACCAAACACGTCCGGGCAGAGGTAGCCTAATATCACATTCTTCCTATCGATATGGAGCATGAACTGATAATAATGGTGCTCTCTTCATTTGAAGCACTTTACTTAATAATACCATTCTAAATCTTTTGGATATAAGCCGTTTATTTTAAAGAGTAACAGATGATGTATATATTAAGAACATGCTTTATTTTCTTTATTGAAATGCTTATCTTTGTCAATTTCCCAAAAAGCATATATCTTAATAATAATTATTTTAAAAATCTTGCTCCTTATACTGTATCACCGCTGGCTGGCCCTTTTATTTATTTATGTATTCATTTATTTAAGCTTTTTTCAGTTTACAGATGCTATGGCTAATTAGAGGTGTTGTAAACCCATGATGGTCTATGCCTTTCATGAATCTTTATAGTCAATGAAACCCTTAAAGCTGTGTAAATACTCTCCCAGTAAGATATTTGCCTGAATGCATGACATTTCTTTTTCATTACTCTTTTCAGTTATTTCTCGTCCCTATTTATGAAAACACAGTGCCTTCTAGTTTTCACCTTCAATTACGAGGTCATAAACAGGTGTGCAACAGGAGTACAAAGCCATCGTTACCTTGGCAACTATGAACATCAACACAGTATAATTGCAATAAGCACATGATTACATGCCGAACAGAATCACAGAGTGATTACAGAGTCGCATCTGTTTGACTTTTGTATATGTTGTGTCATGTAGCCACTTACCCTCTAATTCCAGCTCTGATTTCTTGTGTAGTTATTTCTGTCCTGGTGCTTGTAGCTACTATCATTATCTGACCCTTGGTCAACATTCTCAGATACCTTTGTGCCTTTTAAACAAATGCAGCGCCAAATAATACTGTATCAGTGACTCAGGCTATGTCTTAAATCAGCTCCATCCAGCTGCACTCAAACTGATTGTAGTTGTCTTCTCTGGAAGTTTTCCAACTCTGATCCACACGCTAAAGAGGACCGGGATAATTTAAGAACTTTACTTATGCATTTCATCAGCATAAATGTTCTTCTGGCACAAGATCAAAAGGATGGGGAGAAATCTGAATTTCTTAATGAAAGTAAATTCTTCTTCTCTTCTTCCCATCCTCAGGGTCATACGCCTCTGTGCGATTAGGGAAGGAACGTGAGACTCGGGTCTCTAAAGAGACATGGCAGCCCCCAGTGAGCTGGGGGAAAGTAAGAAATGAGGCCGGCAAGTCAGTCTAGGAATCTAAGAGGAGAGCACGAGAACCATATTATTTATTGATATATTTATCTGCCTGTTGTTCACAGTTCATCATAACTGCAGATGCTCGGTGAAGGCAGCAGCAGGATCACAGCATGGCCATCCATATGCTCTGTTTCTTTGTAATCTCTTTAGCTGTACTGTACCAGGGAGAGATCACCTGCTACATTCAGAACTCCTTGGTTGTCTTTATATTGATAAAAAAAAAAATCATGCATCTTCACTACATCGTGGTCTTAAAAAAAAAAACATACTTGCTGGTGGTTTACAAAACATTTAAGATTCCTTGCAGGAAAAGGATCACCTGTGAAATGTTTAGTATTTTCTGTCCACCAGCAGATCACTCTCCATTAAAAACACACACAAAAGGATTGCTATGCATTGTTTGACCTTATTTAGTTAAACAAAGCCACCCAGTATTGCAATCCAGTAATATTTCTGTCATCAACATGATACAATCTGTTCATATAAGAACTTTTGCATATTTTTAGATCAGCTCTTATGTTATTTGCCTGCCAAAGCTGCTGAGCGCGGGATTTTTTCCCCCTGCCACTAGATACCATTCATTCCTTTTAGTAACGGACAGGAAAGCCGCAACCTCTCTGTGATCTCTGCCCATCTGCTTCCTAGTCTCTTGTGTCCTCTTATCACTCATGTCCTCAAACCTCAGCCCCACTACTGATCCACAAAGCACAGGGCCAATAATCAGCCTTTGTGCCCTGGTTTTCCCTCACTCCTCTTTACAAAGGACTTATCATTGCTTGTTTAAATGCAGCACAATGGAGATAAACTTCTCTGCAGCTCAATTAATCCTTCATTTTGCATGAAGTGGGCTCTAATCTTGTTAATGTGACATTAGTCTGGGGACACTATTGGTTTTTTTTTTTTTTCCTTTCTTTTTTTTCACTGATGTTCTCTGAAGCAATAGCCTTGGGGTGCCTCAGGGCCCCATGCTAAGTTACCTCAATTTTCTAATAGATAATGAGGCAGAGGCCTGCTAGTACACACTATTGACAGTATAATAGATTTGAAGCAAGTTGGCCATTCATGAGAGTCATGCTAATTGAATGAACTGATCATGTTCAGGATTCAGTTTGGAGGGTGTTCTACAGAAGCTGTACAAGTATGCTTTATTGCCTTGACATTGAAGCATTGCTGCTGCCTTTTTCTCTCATCCTGGAAAGATGTGTTTCCACTAGCTTCTGAAAGAAAGTCTGACCCCTTGGATACATCCCTGAGCCTCACATACACTGGACTAATCCCTCCATACTGAGAAGAGAGTTACAGTTTTCCAAGAAGGATGTCAAAGGACTAGGTTCGCGATTTGATTTAATTCCTTCTTGTAAATGTTTAGAGTCAATCTGCGTTAAAAAAAAATCATGTGGGAATTTGACATCTGCAAAACACACACATTTTATCAATTGTTCCACCCCAAAATTCCCAGAGCCACTCAGCCCTCTTTATGCTTCTGTAATCCCTTGTTGGTTCGGCCTGTGGGCTGGTGAGCGGAATCACAGAGGGGTTTGGAGAGGGAGAGAATGCCGAGTGCCCAGGGGCTCTCTGTGGTGCACTGTGATTAGGAGGAGCATTCGCAGCCGAAGTACAGAGTGTAACCGGAGCAGGCATTAAACACTTAGAAGCCCTACTTTAGGGAGATCTAAAGTGTCACTCCAGAGACAGCAGAGAGGGGCTGTACACACAGTAGAGCTGTCGATTTTTGAGCAAGGACTACAGAATATATTTGTAGACTGCGGGTTTGTATATTCACTACAGAAGAAATTATTGTATAAGCATTAACATATAAGTGTTTTGCATCACCCCAAGTCATCGTGGGTAATGCAAAATTTGTTCCCTAATAAACTGCTTTTTTATCATTTTAAGTGTGCATTACATTTTGTAGCAGAGGACATCTGCTAACATTAGCAGGTTGGGACAACGTATTAGTTTACCACTGGACCAAATTACAGCCACTTCATTTCACAATTTAATTCCTATTAAACTCATTAGCTAGTCATCCAAAGAAGTGAAGCATTATATATGGCCATATTGTGCATTTATTTCTGTTGTGTGGAAAGTTGAGCGCAGCTGAGGCTAAGTTTGTGTGTCCTTTCTCTGTCTGTCTCTCTTCGAGTGGGCTGGGAGGATAGAGCGCATTAGCAAATATCAAGAGCTCTGGGGAGAGAGAGTTGTAGAAGGCGTGCGTCAGCGGCCGCTGCTCTGCTCGTGGCTGAATTTGCCAGCAAAAAAATCAGCTTTGACATGTGTTTACTCCTCTACATAAATATTTAGGAACACAAAAATTCTCCCTGGCCGGGAGTAACGCAAAAGCCATTTTGTTCGGCTCCGTGGTCAAGTCCCCCACGGGCCAGCACTCGTGTCACAAAGTGTTATCTATATTTATCAGCGCTCCTGCCTCTGTTTCTGGTCCTTCCTCTGCTTGCACAGACCGATTCTGTCTTTCGGACACTGGAGCAGTTAATAGGAGCCGCTAACAGGACGGGCATTTTTTCGGCTCATGGCGAAACTCGTTTACTTTCTTTTAAAAACAGTTGGTTTAAAGCAATGTACCTGCGGAGACATGAGTCATCTGGCTGCTTGGTTGCAGGGCGCACGCAGCAGAGCGCCCCGAGGCGTGGAGAAAGTTCCACTGGGAAGTGAATGTGTAGGAAATCAGAATAAGAGCAGGGGCACTGCCACATTTAAGAAGTTAATGTTCCGAGCGTTTCCGCTTGACCTTGTTTACGAGCACTCAACTGGAGTTGTAATTTTCTCATTAAAACAATCAGATTGAGCTAACCCAATGACATGGGTCTTAATCCACAATCAGTGGCGGAAATGTTCTCCCCACTGTTCGCTGCTGGGTAGCACAGGTCGTTCTGTTTTCTGTTCTCAGCGTGCTGATGACTGGCCCCACAGTATGGACAGTTTTGACACAGCCTCTTGCCCCTTTTTTGAAAGCAGCTGGATATAAAAGTCCCATGGCCCTGGGGTTAATTATGTGAGAAAGGTGGCATGTTTTTGGCACCCATGCCAAAATCTCTCTCCTGCCTGCGTCCCTCCAGCCCTGCCAGGTAGCTGACATTAACGCTATCAGAGCACTTAACTGCCCTGAGCATTTCATTAATTGGAGATCATAATTTGTGGTAACCGGGCACGTTTAACACTGGCCTGCATCCTCCGGGTTTTTTTTCCCTCTCCACTGTGTGATTACTCAGACGGAGACAACCTGCTGGACAGAGACCGGCTGAGATAAGCATTCAGGTCCCTCCACCTGATTTACAGCTGTGGATAATGAGAAGAGAAATGTGGCCTCGCTGTGAGATTGTATGTTACTGAGAGCAGTAATTTGAGAGCAGTTTTTCTCTTATTTCCGAAGATTTGACCAATTCACCACAGAGACCACTACTTCCATTGTTTGGCTAAGAAACATGCAGGTCGCTGAGGTCGAACAGATTACATAGGTAATGTGCTAACGTACAGACATAATTGTATGCTTTATCTCAAGTTTTTGTACAATTGGATCCTTTTTTGACGTAGTGACCTCTCTTTAATGATCTTATTAGCAGAACAAAGCGAAATTATAATGTATGACTTGCCAATCACTCTACAGTTGGTCTTAAAAGGCACATATCTTACATTTTCTTGCATTTTTCTCTCTAAATTACCAAAAATGGTCATGATCAGTTTTTACATGACCGCTTTTCACCCTTTTCTCTTAGAATTTACCCGTTTTTCCGTTTTTTTCCAAAATACCCAACTTATATGTCATTAGTAACCTTCAGTCAACATTTTTATTAATTTCATGGTAAAGCAGATTGGTTTTATGTTAAGTGTTTTATTTTAGGTCAAATATGTGACCAGTGAAATAATGTGCCATATACTGAATTAGCATATTTCTCCCACACACTCATGACAATTCTTATATATACCAGCTGGGTGTTCTGATGAATCAAGGTCTTGATGTAATCTAACAAAAGTCAAATTTTTATTCATTAAATACGTTGGCGAGTTGGTGCATGAATGGGTGGAACTAAACCGCTGTAGCCAGAATAAGGAGATAAATTTCAATGTGCGGGTTTTGCGAGATCATAAAAATGTTTTGAAAACAGCCTGGTTTATCTGGCTTAATTTGTAGGACTGTATAGACGGGGTGGAGTAAACATACCATTTTAAACAATAGTTACAGACTTTAAGCCGTTTTAATCCCTAAGAAGTGATGATGTTGGCCCTTTAGTATCGTGAAAGGCATCTGGGGCAGCTGGTGGCCTAGTGGTTAGGGAGTTGCCCCTGCAATCACAAGGTTCTGCTAATGTCACTGAGGCAATACTGATGTGTTGCCTATATCATGCAGCACTAATCCCAGCTCAGTTATTAACACATTTAAAACCCTAGCAGTCCCCAGCATCGCCACCAGAATTGTGTCACATTCTGGTGTGGCTGTTTTACATATCAGAAACCCTTTTACAATTATTATATGAAAACTAAACTAGACAACCATCAACTAAACTAAACAACCATCAACATATTTCAATATTGTTACTTAGTTGTGACATTGTAACATTGTTACTTTAGTGTGGTAGTATTGAAACTTTAATATTGGGACTTTCTTGAATCTTTTAAATTGATTTGTTTATAAATTGCTATTTTGAATTACAGTATAAAGAGTGAATACATGTCTTTATTTACTTTTTGTCAGCTTTAGTTTTCATCCTAGAATCCAATTATACTACTTCTCTTCACCTTTTATTGACTTTTCTGTTTTGAAATGAAACATGTTGATTGGCCAGAGTCATGTGTTGCCTGATCTTCAACAGTAGCAGACATGGTTCAATTGTTTCATGCCAAATTTTTAGTCTCTATAAAAGAAAAAGCTGTTTATTGAGTGCACTGTTGAGAGACGATGCAACGATGGCCCGCCACCTCCTCTTATACCTGATCAAGAAATGAGATCTTGATGACTATAGATTGATGCCTGTAGGTCAACACTGTCTTTGTCAAATGCTTGTCAATCTTTGTTCCATCTCTTGACAGAGGTCTCAGTGTATTTGTCCTCATTTCTTGGCACTGTGACAATGTTATTGTACCTCCAACGCACCAGCGACTGGAATCCTGGGTTTAAAACCTCAGGAGTTCTTTGCAGTAACATCATGTTTTTTGTTTGCTGAATGATACGTTAATCATTCCATCTTTCGTTCTTGAGGAGTGCAATTGAAGAGACTACTATAAAAGAACTTACTAAAGACAAAATAACCCTGTCTTTGGGGATAGCCTGTAGAATACACAATATAGCTTCATGTGATGCATGTAACTAGTGGATGAGGTGGGCCTCCATACCTTGTAATTAAAAGAGATTAGTTTACCTTTTTATTACTTACACACGTCAGCCATAATATGGGCTCATGCCCTCATTCACTGATAACATTGTTCCTGTCATAATCTGTCTTAATACGTTCAGCAAATGCACTCAGCAGCCTGGCACTTAAAAGCCCATCTCCTCTTATCTGACTAAATGAAAGTTTTTTTATTGTCACCAGTAAATGGGTTAAACAGTCTGTTTAACCCATTTTTGTACCATAGCTTTAAGACTGATATATGAATGACCCCCATTCTTATTGGCTGCCTTGTACTGTGTCTCATTCAAAAAATAGCTGCTATAACTTCACTGCTGTAGACCGAATAGGAGGATGTATATAGATATAGGAGGAAGTAAGATATATATTTATTTTTATGACATCACAAAAGCTAAATTGAAAATGGGCTATCTTTGCAGGTTATGTTTATGTGTTAAGAATTAGGGATGGCCCAAAATCGAAAATAAGGAAACACTTGGCTGAAAACCGAAATAAATTATTATACCAATTTTGTGTATTATTGCTATGATGGCTGGGACTATGTGTACTCACCCGACTAAAGTCAAGCGTTGCAATTACATACATTAATATTCATGGTTAAAAGAATAAATATGTTACAAAACTATGAAAATATTTATTTAGCATTCAAACATTGCAATAAAATATTTTACTTTGCCCCACTAAAAGCAAATATAGAAATATTATACAATTAAATATCTTCTCTCATAAAACAAGTGAATTCAAGTGCATTTTAATATTCAGAACAAGTGCTTTAAAACTGTTGAAAGATGTAACAACATTCTCTGTAGGCCTATAACAAAATAGTGTATTAAAACAAAGACTCTTATAGCGCATCTATTAACTGTAATCACTAGAAAACTTTCTTGCCTTTTCAAAAATACAGACGGAGTGGGTGTGCTCGAAGGGTCTTGCCTCTTCTGTGCTTCATGCATGGCGATCGGGATGTTTTGATTTAATGATAAATTAATCGCGATGTTGAGAAAGTCTTTGTGGACGCACCCCCTCTAGAAATGTTGTGTTTTACAAACAACTTTCCGTGTGTCTGTTTTCGATATATCTAAATGCGCCTGTTGCAACTTTAGAAGGAGAAACGGTGCAGGGCCGGATTCTTTATTGGTGTTGAGGGGAGAGCTCATTCACACCATTTTCGCTCTGGCTCACTCTCTTTGATGTTGCCAGTGACTTCACACGGCGCTATTTGTCATGGTGTTAATTTTCTGGAGCGCCTCTTGGAGATGGTGGCTCAGGGAACTGTTGATATAAATTCTGGTGACAGGGCAATATCTTGGCCTCCTGTTTACAGAGGAGCTATGAATAGTGCTTGAAAGCTTTTCCCTGGGATCAGAACAGTGGGTCTTAAAAGAACTTAGAAAGAGCGGTTTCGCGGGATGTTGGTGTAATGCCTGGAAATCGACCTCATGTTACTGATGCCGCAGTGGGGGACAATCATTAAGATGTGCTGCAGTCTGTGAATTCGGTGTAGCCGTCTGTCCGGCTAAATCATGACCCACCTCATGAAACCGTGTAGGTCAGGCTCCAGGCTGTCCAGGGACGTTATCCCCAAATAGCAGTGAAGCCCTCAGCAGTGGGCGCTGTGCCATCTGCATTCAGAGCTGGTGGCAACGGATGTCCTCCGCAGCGCAGCGCCCTCGGCCTTCCAGACAGAATGTCAGTCACAGGCCCCACCCACAGCTAGGCCATCAGACTCGGCCGTCATTGCTCTGGAGGAAGGTGATGGCATAGCACTGTCGGCACTTTGCAGAACAGCTCACAGCAATAGATTAATCAGCTACTGAGCAAAGTGAATTGAATATGCCACTCCTTTTCAGTCTAGTGTATTTTGCTTATAGATTACTGATGATGCACATGCAACCATTGCTCCAAATACTGTAAATAGTTAAGAAAAAACAACAGAAGGACCTGATGTTCAGGGCTATAAAAATCCAATTATGTGGTGACTCAGCAGCATCATTTTAAAATCACTTTAATTCATCATAATTAAATTCAGCGAAGTATATGGCATGATGATTTCTAGGGCTTTTTAAAAAGTTAAATATCTACAAAAACAAGTTGAAGGACTGTTTTTTTCTCTCTCTCCAGTGTTCTGCTGTTAAAGAACGAATTCTTCAATCATGTTTTAATCACACCGAAACAATGAACTAGAATCAAATCAAATAGTAATGGAATAGTGATGGAATATGACTGGATGCACTGAATTACTTCCTAAAGAGCCATAATCAAATGATCACAAAAACTATGTTCCCATCATTCTCAGACCTACATGAACAGAAAAGGCAAATTGTTACACTTTTGTTGGAGTTGACTGCCGTACACATTTGAAACAGTTCCTTGATAGCAACTGTTTGTCATGTTACATTTTAAGCCTGAGATAAAGTACTAGTAGAATAAGAGTGGGACTTCGCCATTCTTTCTATGCGTTCTGATTGGATCGGATGCTGTTTCCCACCCAGCCTTCAGCCTTGCCTGATAGTCATGCAGGCAGTCAGTGCTGAGGCTGGTAGACGCTGGCACTCCAGTCTGGAGCTGCTCCTCCATATGGCCCCTTTTCTGGTGGTATGCACGCACTGCTGCTTCGCTAAACAGACAGGTGAGCCCACCCTCTGCGTTTTGCTGGATGTCAGAAACACAGCGGCAGCAGTACCTACATTCCAGGCTTTCCGCCCTCTTCTGTTATGAAATATTTATATTTGTCTGTATTAGCTTGCAGAGCTTCTAATTGAATTCTGTATATTCAGACATGATTAACTCGCTGGCATTCCTCAAAGGAGAGACCCAATTAGACAGGGCTTGTGCGAATCGAGTTGCAGCTCTCATCAGCTGCTTGTAGGAAATGTGGGGCGTGCACATGTGCTTGTAGTGCAGGTTTTATTATTTTGGTGGTAGTTTGTCTGGACTCTGCCTCTCTGAATGGTGCCAGACATCTGCTTATATGTTTATTTTTGCTCTTTTGGTTTTTTGGGGCTTTTTTTTTTCTTTTCTGTTCATGTTTTCATTAAGATGTATCAAACAACAACAAAGACATTCATTAGATGTGGATACACAGTCAAATAGAGTCTTCCAATCTAAGTTTGAAGACCTCCAGTGCAATTGTATGTAGATTTTTCAAGTAACAGTATATAAAACATCCTTTAGAGAGAGCAATCTTAATTTTTTTTTTTTAAATTTTGAAGCACATTTTATTTATTTAGTTTAGTGCTTACTTTAACATTAAAATAAACATACAATGCAACCATAACTGTTGCACAGTCCACATTTCATTCTTTTTAAAATTTTCTTTTCACCAGTAAACAATATAAGTGCATTAAAATGCACATAAATGTGCTCTCTGTAGAGGATGGGATCATATTTTCATACTTCATTAAATCATTTTTGCCCAGTCATTTATATAACTGTTCATGAAAACAAGAAGACGGTCGTTGATGTGCATGGAAAGCAGAAGGTTTTGATTAACTTTAGACCTCTGATTTCTAAGTACTTCTTTCTCTCACGCCACAGTAAAACATGAGACCCCGAGCTGACCCTGTGCTGACCTACTGCAGTGTCGCCCCTAGTCAGAGCTTCTAAGAGAGCTAGTGCCTGAGTGTGTGTCACTTTGGCTCTGGAATAAGAGAAGTATGCAGAGCTCTGTGTCCACAGGGTCACATTCTGCTGCTGTGCTGATTTCCAGGCAGGAGAAAGAGAGGAGATGAATTAGTGCTCTTTAATCTGATTTAGTGCAGTGCAGTGCAGTGTGTGTGTAAAAATGATTTGTACCCATATTTTTTGATAGTATTTTTAAATGTGACACTCCTGTCTCATTTTTGTCTTTTCAGATAAAATAGCATATTGTGACGCTGTACATCAAGACAGTTTCTCCTCATGTTTGAGATATTACCACCACTAACCATCTGTTGTTTACAAGCGCGTATGTGATTTAGAAGGAGCACCTCTGCTTGTTTCTATGAGCTACTAGTGGGAAGAAAAAAAAAACTTTTGTCATCCCTGGCAATAACTGTAACTTCTAGAGGTTAAGGGTTAACAGGCAAGGCCTCAAAATAAAAGAACAGAGACCAGAGCTCCTGGCGCTGTGCCAATCCAATCCACTTTAGCCCCCAGTAGCCCTCAAGACTAGCCCCATCTTGCTGTTTCTCTATTCCAGTGGCCCCAGAGCTGCACTCAGCAAGCTTCCCAGAGTGCCTGCCAGGCCCGCTGGGGTGAGCTGAAGGCCCGAGCTCATCCTGGCTCTGAGCCTCTCCTTTTCCCCACTGCTGATACCACCAGCACACTCCCTCAGCTCCAGCCTGTCTCCTACCCATAATGCCTTCTCTCAAGGTCACTCTGTGATTGATCCCTAGAGTGGACTTTAGCACGCTTATTCTCTGAACCCCTCTTCTGCTCTCTTTTTCTCTTTTTCCAGCTTCTTCTCTTTCTTTTTCATTTCTTTTCTCTGTCTGAGATTGCACACACACACAAACACACAACCCCCCCCCCCTCCCACACACACACACAGTCTTGCTTAAGAGAAAACTTGTTTCCTCTCATCCCTCCCTCCACTTTTATTCCTCTGTTCGTGTCCACCTTTCAAGCAACCTCAGCAGGCCAGGGTTTCGGCCTTGGGCAGAAGGACGCCTCCCTCTTCCGTTTGGCTGGCGGAGGAGCTGAGGGAGGAGACGGAAAGCTATAACAGCTTTAACAGCAAACAGCAGGTGTGAGCAAAGTTCTGTAGCAAGAGATTAACCTTTACACAGCAGCCCCAAGACCTCTGACCTTTTTCGCCGCAGTTAAGTTGCGCCAAGTTCACAGCAGATGCTTCTGCCTCAGTTTGCTGTTTTTAAATGTAATACTGATAATCCCGGGCGGATAAATGCACCTAACCCATATTAGACCGTATTAGAATGGCAGATAGCGTTCCTGCAGAATTCTTATTGAAGTAAGTTTCCACTGTGTTGTCTGGTATAAAGGTAAACAGGCTAGTGAGACACGCATACAAAAGCATGCAGATGTTTGAATATTTCCTGCAACAATAAATCTTTGCCATGCAGCCAACTGAGCGTCATGCAAAATTGATGCAACCTGGTATCAAAGGAGACATTCAGCAAGCGTATTTTGCTTAAGTACACATCAAGTGCAGTCCTGTGGCAGCTTGTGCACACATAATAGGGGGGAAGAAAAAAGTTCCTCCATAAAATATCAATGAAATCTGCACTTTTTCACACACACACACACACACACACACACACACACACACACACACACACACACACATTCAGCACATCCTCTCCATTTACTCTTAACATTTGCTCAGCACCGTCCAGAACAGATTTATATTATATTATAGCTGATATTATCTGTTGTATTATTTTGTTATTTAAATATAGCTCTTTTACATTTTGTGAACATTTCATGGTGAGAAATGAGAAATCCTTGTGACATTAACAGACATTAAAACTACACATATTTTTCTACCATCTCCTTTGAAACTATCATTTATTAGACCAGAGGTTTTTATAGCTGCAGTGATGATGCATACACACTGAATCTATACTAAATCTGTGTCGCCTGTATGACTTCCTTGTAAGTCTGTAAGCGTGAGTGTGTTTGACACTTTGCTGCCCTGGGATCAGTAGGCCTCTCCCTGTCTGTCCCGGGATCCCTCTGTCCACGGGGACAGCTCAGACAAAACACTACGCACCATCTCGGCTCCCTGCTGGCTCAGGACGCGACACTGATTGAAGCTTCGGCCGAAGGTAGCATACTCTGCACTAGTCTGTGCGCAGGGAGAACCTCCGACATGTAAAGAGAGAGCCAGTGAACGAGTGAGCACTTTGAAAAAGCAGGAAATTGAAAAGGCAGTGAAAGAGAGGAGGCCACAATTGACTTTAGCACACTCCACTCGGCCCTCAGTTCAGCAAGAGGCAGTCTGACCTAAATTCACTTTACCTCATCTGCCTAGACGTTTGTTTAGCCTTCTGGGCAAACACTTAGAGAAATGTATGAGGCAGAAGAGGAAAAAAAGGGGTAAAAAATGCAATACATGTGCTTGAATACATCACATTTCAGAGGCCGGAGAGGCTGACTCACAGACGGCTAGTGCCCTCTAGTGGCAGCGACACTTATCTACTGTGTCTGCTCCAGTAATTCCATTGGAAGTACTTTATGGGGATTTTCCTAAACCATCTTTGAAAGTTATTGCCGGCCAGTAAATCCACGGCGTGTAAATCAAAACAGCTTTGACGTCATGGTGAGATGCTTCTTCAGAAAATCAGAGGAGCAAGGCTGGGCTCTAAAATGGCATCTCTACAGATGAGATGAGTGATTGAGCCAGACTGGAGTGTTGGGCAGTTCAGATGTTGAGCGTAGCGCACAGATGCTTGGAAATCTGCAGTACATGTTTGTTTGTGGGCTCCTGTTTACCTGCAGCTGACAAACACAGACTAATGGACATCATCCAGGTGAACCGGTTAACCGTTTGGCTTCTTCCCTCGCGGCGACCATGAAGGCGCTCAGATTATGCGCACATAAACACTCACACTCCCCCCCACCCCACCCCCACCCCCACGCTTTGGAGTGACTGAGGAGTTGAGGCAAAACCTCGAGGGCTCAAAGCAGAAAGCTCATTAAAAGCTTTATTCCTTTTCCAGGATTTGTGGAGGGTTGTAATATGGGCATTGTTTGTGCACAAGCGTTGCTGTGGGAGAAGAACACTGATTTGTCTTATGCTCTAGGAAGAAAAAAGAGATATGAAGACCTGATGTACTGTTTTATTTTATAATTTTTTTTTTATGATTATTATTTTCTAGGTTATCAGGATCACAAACACAGGGCTGTTGGAAATCCCCTTAGTTGTTCTTAATTAAAAAGTCATTTTAAACAATGTTAGAAAACTGCCTGGGTGAGCTGAGTTCTGAATCTTGAACAGCAGTGCCCAGTAATGGCTCTAGGGATGCTTTCTAGCAATCTATCTGCTTGATAACTCTGTATGTCCGCTTGTAGACACCTGCTCATTCAACCTTTCTTCTGAAGTCAAAGATATTAATAGGGTACCTGTCTTCCGTTGCTGCAGTGACATCACTAATGCAACTCCGACTCATTCCAGAGGTTTTGTGTAACACCCCATCACTCCAGAGAAGAAAGTTACTCTGTTCCACTGGGGGACTTTATGCCCTGTTTGGAATTAGGCATTGTGACATTCGACTCATGTGCAGATGCTCTGGAGAATCCCATTCTGTTTGCAGTGTTTTTCTCTGGAGGCCTCACAGCACAGATTCACATGCAACCTGCTGTTTGGAAACAGAGAGAGGGACAGTGCCAGGGAGAACAGCTGCCACCTCCATTCTGCGCCAACAGAGACATGCTGAGGCCGTTGAACTTAGAAGAGAGAAATCCAGGAAATGTCTCTGCATCACGCACGCACGCACACACACACACACACACAAATCTTTCGAAGAGAGAGGCGTCTATAATTGATAACCCATAGATAATTTCACTATCGTCTACTGTAATTGCGCGAGCGGTCAGAAAGGAAAAGGAGATTGTTATCTATTAAATATGGCAACAACAAATCCAGGGCTGTGGGTGGACATTAAGCATCGGGGGAGAGGTTGTCAGCGGGCTGGCTGCCCAGTGTCCGTGGCTCGGGAAAAGGCCGCAGTCATCAGAAAGTAGATATATTTACTGTCCTGCCTCCAGCACAAGGAGGGAGCGAGTGAAAGATTACTTTGTTTACAACTGAGAGAGCAGCTAATCACGCTGGCTGCCTTTCATGCTTTCATTTTCAAGATATACTCCATATCTGACTCTCGGAGCCAGTTCAGGGTGAATGATAAGACTGATATTCATTAACAGAACTTCAGACCTCACAGAGCAAAGCGAAACATGCATCAGCAACATTTGCGAAAGAATTGTTAGACTTCCATTCTGCTGTGAACTCACTGGAAGATTTTATAGACAGTTCTGTAACCCCCCTCCCTGCCCTCCCTCTCTCTTCCTTCTGTTTCTTTCACAATGTCTCCCTCTATCCAAATCTGTCTTTATCTCCCTTTTTTCCCTCCATTTTCCTCACTCTTGTCCTCTCTCGATCTTTTACTCTCTGCACTTTTTCTCTCCTCTCTTTTGCTCTATACTTCTTTTTTCTCCCTTGCAGCCTTCTCCTTTCCCCTCTCTCTCTCTCTGTCTGTCTGTCTCTCTCTCGCGCTCTCTCTCTCTTTCTCTCTCTCTCTCTCTGTCTGTCTCTCTCTCTCTCTCTCTCCCCCGGTCTCTCTCTCTCCCGGTCTGTCTGTCTCTCTGTCTCTCTCTCTCTCTCTCTCTCTCTCTCTCCCCCGGTCTCTCTCTCTCTCTGTCTGTCTGTCTCTCTCTCTGTCTGTCTGTCTCTCCCGGTCTCTCTCTCTCTCTCTGTCTCTCTCTCTCTCTCCCGGTCTCTCTCTCTCTC
>JBBPCW010000106.1:8526080-8542656 GCA_037974425.1 Phenacogrammus interruptus
AGGCTGTCTCTGTCTTTCACCCTCCCTCTTTCTTTTGTTTTTTTTCAACCTCTTTTTCTTTTCCTCTTTTCCTCCCTCTCTTTGTCCCCCCCCCCCCCCCCCCTCTCTCACCCAGATACACTCACATTCTACCCCCTGCCAAGCCCAGTTCAGCCACACACACACTGAATGCTGCAAATCACAGTGGTGGTGTTGCTGTCATGTAGCTGGTGGGGGGAATTCCGTCCTGCTCGGGCCCACAGCGTGTGCTGCTCTTCAGCAGAAACAATGAGACGCTGCCTTTTGCCTGGTGTTCCCTTTCAGTGAGAGCAGGGTCAGGACGTCTGCGCTGACAGTCATCCACTCTTTTGTCTTTAAAAACCTCACATTAGCTCTCATTAGTGATGGAAGGTTACACAGGCATAGAAGAATGCACTTCTTTTGTAGAACAGAGAGCTCGTCTTGCCTTATACAGACACCCAATGACTTGTACTCATAATGATATTTACCAATCACTGATATAGTTAAATAGAAGCTGTTGTGATTTTCTACTACTGATTTTCAAAAAGTCTTTTCTCTACCCCTTTTAAAGTATTATTGTCAAATATAGTACAGAAAAAGAGTCTTTTACCTCTTTTTTACATTTTTGTCTGAAGTTGATACGGCCTGTAAAACAAATGTAAATGTAATTCAGTGGTTAACTAAACTGTGTTATTAGTTTTGTAATTAGATTAACATTGTGTTGCAAGATAACAGTTAAGAGCTCTGGGCTTATAAAGTAAGAGGAGTCGGAGTAGATAACCGTTACACTGGGCAGATATGCATTTAGTAATGTAACAGCAGAAGCCATAAATTTGCAGCACTAGTCTGTGTCAACAAATTTTCTTGATAATCTTGTCAGTCTACATATTGCAGCAATGTAATGCTTCCTGAGCACTGTGATCTAGTCTGTTATTTTCTTCTCTCTGGATCGTGCACCTTTGTTTCAGAAGAAGAACTTCTCTTTCCTCCTACAAGCAGTTATTATTGCCTCACTCCTAAACACTGATGCCTTTAAGTGGGCGTGGGCGATATGTCAAGTGTGAAATCCGTGCACATCATTAGGATTGTGATCAATATGAAAGGGCACAAACCAGCAAGATATGTTTGTTTCTTCACTGATACACTCACTTGGCCAACAATATAAAATTACAAGTTAAACTTGAGCGTGAGATCTGACATCACTGTACATCATTTGCTGCTTTAATTTCGCATTGGAGCTTAAGGGCTAACTGGCAGCGGAAGCTTTCAACCAGTCCCCAACCCCTCCAACCCCCACATCAGTGTATAAACTCCAGTTCTTTAATTAGGCCAAGTCACTAAGAAATCTCAAACCCTGGTTTCTGTTTTTATACAGATCTACAAAAATTGACAAACAACATTTTTTTATCTTGTAAAATTCTGCCTGTGTAATACATGCATTGGGCACGGCAATTGCAGGGCTGCCCCCATTTTAACTCTCACAGGACTTTCTCGATTTGTGATTCCACTTAACATTGATGATAGAGTCTAAAGTAAAATATCTTCCTAAATGAAGAGGCCAGCAATCATCCCTAATCAACCCTACAGATAACATTGTCACCCTTAAGTAAAAGGTAACTTTTTGGGGCCATCTTTTGCTTAATTGCATTTTTCTATGACAGAATTGTAAAGCTTTATGTGCTCAGGCACCTGCCCCTTTGGGTCATAGTGTACGGTAGATTCCCCATCTACAAAAACTTTGTTGTTGCAATGAGAAGACGCACCCTACATAAAGGGTTTCAGTGAGACGCCACATTGTACAATAAACTCTGATGTTATTTACATTACATTACATTATATACCTGCTGCACAATTACTTTTGTTAATGTAGAAATGCTAGAATTTATTTTTGGTGTTTTTTTCAGGGGGCAGTAACTCACCTCCCTCTCCCAGAAGCACCCCCCTCCCTGCCCTACTGCCCACTTACACACATAAAAAGGTTGTTTTGTCCCGGTCAAATGGATGATTTGGATAATTCCTTAGAAAATGTTATTTCTCTTTCATTTTCATTATTGCTTTAAAGTCAGTGCTGTTGTGAAGTATCATCCTGACACTACTTTCAAATTCATGCTGTACAGTCATCTCTGTACAGTGTGTTATCAGTTTTTTATGTGTGCACTCTTCTTTCAGTAGACGGAGGGAGCCTGCAGCTTGTCTTTCTTGGGCTGAAGGATCGTTCCTGGCCTCCATGTCTCAGACACCAAACTCCCAGGGAACTGACATCCTCGGGCAGGATGTCTTTAACCAGCTGCTGGAGATGCTGGACCAGTGCGTACATTTACACAAGCACACACATGCCTACACACACACAACTATACCGTCTATCACAATGTGAAAGTTCTTTTAACACACGTGAAATTTGTAGAGTCATGTTTGACATTCACTGTCAACAAAACCTAAAAGGTTTTTAGAATTTTTTTTTTTCTCTTCAATATTTTTACTGTTAACTCAGAAGAAGGCCTGTGGTGCGTGATTGATGTGTTATCACTGCATGACAGTCCAATGAAAGATTTTTTTTTGTGTTATCCTGAAGGCGTTCCTCGAATTACACCCCAGTTATTTGTTGTCTATCCAAAGGTCTGCGTTCCACTCAGTGCAGCCCATTGAGCTCAACTTCTCAGAAGGTTCCTCCATCATGTCTCCATCTAACACCATTGAGATCAGCATGGACTGCATCACCATGCACGGGACCGATGAGCACCTCGCAGTAAGTGTTACGAAACAGCTAACACTACAAACAAAATGTCTTCACAGCCTTTTGTCCAGTCCAGCTACTGAGCTTTTAGTGTCCTGAGCCTTTCACAACAGAAAACCCTGCTATTTTACTCTTATGTGAGTTGATGTGATTCATATGAGCTTGACCTGCATCATTATAAGATGATTTGTGGCCTAGTTCTTGACAAACCAGCCTCACTAAACCCTGTGTAATTGTCTTGTGGGTTCTCCCTGCTCAGGTTGCATCAGGATGTCGCACTACTTTTTAGGATGTCATCAGGATTAATACTTCTATTGCAAGCAAAACATTTTGCAAAACCTGGACGTGGTTGAACATTTGGTAGACAATGAAAAATTCAATAAAGAAAATAGCTCAAATTAAGAATTGTACAAATACAACATAAATAAGTATTGTAACTTCTTCATTTATACCACAAAACATTTCCTGACTTCAGAGAACACATACTATTTTTTTCTATCAAACTAAAATGCTGTTATGAGTCAAACTGTGAATGAAACCGTTCCTCAGAATTAAGTGTTTTTGTTTTCCTTTCTGTTCCAAACCCTTCTGGTTTAATACATTTTTAAAAGCTTTAATTATAAGATGCACTTACAGTCAAATACTAATAGTTGTGATTCAATGCAAGTAAATTGCTAAGAATGTTATTTACTTTCACAATGTTTTCTTTAATTTACCTACATTTAGTTGAAAAAAAAAGTGTTGATCCTGGATCAGGACCTCCCACTCAGATAAATAGCTACTGATTTTATGACTGATTTGATGTAAAGCAAATCAAAGCCAATTAAATTAAAAAATGAATAATTATGGCTGCCATAATCCATCGGTTAAGACTATGTGTGAAACTTTTGCTTTGTTTATTGTGACCAGTGAGGTGCATCATTTCGTTTTTGGGGAATTCAGTGGTAAACTCCGGTAAAAGCCGTTTACACCCATATGCGCAGCTGGGGGCGTTAGTGTCTGCTGTGGGGATCCCCTGGTCTTCAGTAAGCCTTGCCTAGTAACAACTTTTCTGATTGGATTTATTGGTTCTTAAGTGTGAATGGGGTCCAGTAACAAATGCTTGTGATAAACAGGAAGGTCCCATTGATCGCCTGTTTATGTGTATTTGTGTCATTTGTGTTGAGGTGCCTCAGAAAACCTTCAGAGAGGGCTTTAGCTTGTATTTTACGCAACTGAGTTGCAAGACTGAATCAATGCACTGTGAAAATGGAGCAGATGTGCTACAAAATTACCAATCAGACGTTTTCTACTTTGACGTAAGTTAAATTATTTGTTCTTCATTTGGACCTGTGGTGTTGATCAGAGGTGTAACGGTAGAAATACTCTTGCAATCTTTGCTTGATTGACAGCAAAAGCACTTGCTTTCAGTTATTTAAATTAAAAGTACTTTGTATTTTGTAGAATAAATTTAAATCCATTATCATAAAGTTGTGTCTCAGACAAATATTGTCCAGAACCTTTGGAATAATTCAAATTTTGCTGAAAAAAGGTAAATAGCTTAAAACAAACAAACAAACAAATAAATAAATAAATAAATATATACTGCTTCTTGCTGGCAGCATAGTTGCTCTTCATACTTTTGGTAACCCCTGTAGTTAATGTTCTTGCACATATCGCTTCATGCAGTATAAGCTGATCTGACTAAAGGATGACAGGTAAGGTATTAGTTACTTAGTTATCTAGCCGAGTGCTGATCCACAGCAACTTTGGGCAGCATTGTTGTTTATGTTTCAGTACAACAACTCAACGCTTCCTTTAAATAGGACCATTAATGGTAAATTTTAAAAAAATCCCCTGTAGCATCATTAGTAGGACTGAGTATTAAAATCAGGTGAAAAGAGAGTAAAAGTAAATGTTTAAATACTAGCTTAGGCCTTCCATAAAGCCACTTTATCTCTTGCACATTTAATATTATATAAAAGGTTAATTATAATGTTCATTGCAATTATTCATGTGCCAATTAACTGTCAGCTACAATTTCGTGATTTAAAAAAATCATTTTCAGAAGTCATTACATTCAGATTGTATCTCTTGTGGATCCTGGAGCTCTTGTGGTTAACCTTTTTTCTCCCATTCAAGCATATTTCTCTTTGAAAAACATGTGTATCTTCTTCCAGCTGTTCCTTTCCATAAATACTAGGTGCAAGACTCTTTCCCCCAGGAGAATTCCAGGGGCACACTCAGTTACAGTATTATTTAAGCCTGTAACTGGAAAGTAGTGGAAAGTTTGAGTTGTGAGAGTGTGACGTGGAGACAGAGCTTCAGCCCTGTTGGCTCGGTGTGTGAGCAGCCGGGTTCAAGTGGAGAGCTGGTGGCTCCCCTCCCAGCAGAGGAATGCTGTTGTCCAGCAGTAAAGGGAAAAAAGGGAGAGACTCACCCAGCAATGCTGTGATTCTGTACCCTGAGGTGTTGAGCATGGGTGTGGGGGCACTGTCCTTTTTCTTAAACTGGTGATTAATGCCCCCCCTTACCTTGAGCTCCACCCTCCCTCCGCCCGCTCGTCTTCCTTTCTCTACAAGATGGGGTGCGGTGCGGAGACGGTGGCACGCTAACAGTGTTGCCTCCCCAGCTAACGCTCTATAGGTCCAGTTGACAGAAGCCATTGTGGTCCAGACTGACTGGAGTGATGATGCTTATTGTCTTTTGTGATAAAGACGCCATCCCTCCAATCCCACCTTCTCCTGACCAGGTGGTAGGAGTGGGAGGTATGCTACAAACGTTAATCCAGTTTTTTCATGATGTGGGTGCTGTTGTGTCACACCATGATGCAGCTGATGTAGGGAAAAAGCAGCATTAACAGTTAAAAAACTCTGCATATGTGAGTACATGTAGCTACAATATGAAACACTTTAAGACTCAATAAACCTTTTCGATTTAAAAGTGTTCCTTAGCGTGCATTGTTTTAGAATGATACAGCTGAAGATTGCATTATTATGACTTTAAAAAGTTTGAAAATATTTACTTGTTTTATATTTTCTGCTTTTACATCATGGCAATATGGGAAATATGATATAAATTTCCCTTCTTGAGGGACATATGTTACTCCAAAAGTCGTATCTGCTGAATAGGAGGAAGGGCATCCGGCATTCCTCACTTCAAGCTTAAGTCATCCAGGTTAACTGAGAAATTATGGCCTGTAAAATGAGCCCCCCAGATCGGCATCTTCCCCGTCCTCCTCCCCCAAACCTTGGCACCTCCTTCCAGAGGCGTGCCTGTCTGATGAGTCAGGAGATATTGCATATTTTTTTAAGTATGTTTGAGAGATGCTGTTTGTGTTTGATGGGCGTTTTATGTTTAAATGTGAAAATCCTTTTCTAGGGGAACTGCACTTTTTTCTCTAGCCAGAAGGCAACAATTTTAAGCAGCACCTGCCTCATACAGGACTGCAGGTCATGCTGAGGGAGGAGTAAGAGACAGCGAGTGGCTGAAATGTGGAGTCAGATTTCATGGAAGAATGTGACGAAAACAGTAAGAGAAAAGGCGCCGTATTCACGCTCTAGAGAGCTGATGTCACTACAAGATTATTCTGTGGATCAGCTTTGCTCAGTGAGTTTAAGATACATAGAAAGATGACAGTGGGGTTGGGTAATGAAATAGTAAGAGAGATTCAGAGATTCAGGAGTGACGCATAGCAACAGGAGAAGCTGAGTGTGTCCTAATTATATGTTCATCTTTGGAATTCTGTGGAATTTGTCTTGGTTTTTTTCCAGCTTTCCACAGCTTTCCTTATCTAGTGAAGTCTGTTTAGATTGCATCTCAACTCTAAGAAGGGAATGCATTGTTCAATGAGTGTTTGTTTTAGAGAACTATTCGTTTAGTAAAGATTTGTCTGGAAAATCCTGTCCATGATCTCGCTGCATGTTTAATGCTTGTTTAAGTTTGTTCTCGAGGGGCCTAGTCTCAGGAGCCCTTTTTTTCAGTCATATCCAAAACAAAGGCAGACTGAATTAGGTGCTGACAGATTGGACTGGGAGCGTATCTCCTGACCCAAATTTACATTCTGGGTGTATTCGGGCGAGCTGGACTGAAAAATATTTGCCCCCGTTTATAACCTGAAAATGGCTTTCACTGGCAGTGTACAAACTGTTTAGTCTAGAGTGCATCTCTACCCTTCATTAGTCATTTGTCCAGTTCTTTTCAGTCAGGGTCTGACTCAGCACCAGGTGATTACAGAGCATTAACAAGGTGTGTTTCTTACCTCTCAACACCCCTTTCAAAATCGCGGTCTGTTTATTCCACCTTCTTCCCTGAAACTTCACATTTCTTCAGTATTCTGTCGAGCACAAATGATTCGTTTGCACTCTTAGAAGTTTAGGTTTGGCTTTTTGGCCAAGAAATTGGTCTCAGATAAACAAATGCAAGCAGGTTCTACCTGGAGCTATGTCCCAAGTGTTTTCTGGCACGCTCTCCAGCTTGAGTCTTAACAGCTAAATATGTGCCGACTCTTCTCCACCCCACCAGTTTGCCTGTAGCAACACTGAACAGTGCTAGAAAACAACACTGTTCCAGGCTGCTGTTCAGTGTCAAGATCCAAATAGAGTCTCTACTTGTATGAAAAAAAACACATTTTACATGAATAGTCAGCTTTGTTTATTAAAACAAAGTTATGTTGTAAAAATAAATGGTAGTACGAACTAGTTGTAGTGTAGGCACACCACACCACATCCAGCCCTTGGCCAAGACACCCACCGTTGCAGTAGCCCGCCTCTGTAACATAGTTCAGTTCTAAGTTAGTTAATTGTAAGAGCAGCTGCTACATGAATTAATTAAATATAGACATGGGAAGTATTTAACATTTTACACAGTGTCACAGAAGCAGACAGAGGCCAGGCAATATAAAAACAGCAGTGTAACGGATCCAAATGTTATTTAAAGCAGGGTAAAAGAGGGGGGAAAGCCCTTTTGTCAACAGCTTTGATTCATTTCTTTTTAATACTTCCTGCTGTAGGTTAAGCCTGTTACATATCTGGTTTGGTAGGAATTATATTTGTGTGTGTGTGTGTGTGTGTGTGTGTGTGTTTTTGTTTTTACAGCTTACCTTGCAGAGTCTGTTTTGTGAGAAATTGCGTATGGTGTGGGTGAAGTGCTGTTTATTGATCAGTATTTGATTTATTTTTCATCTCCCTATACAGTTTTTTGAAAACATTTATCTGAATGGAATAAAGTGAAGTGATCCGTGAACGCTATGAAAATCTTTCTCTAAGCCATTCACCATCTGAAGCAGTGTGCTGACACCAATGAGGGGCAACCGGGGAGCAGGATGTGGGAACGGTACCATGCTCAAGGGAACCTCAGTGACACTAGCAGTTGGGATTTGAACCCTCAACCTTCTGATTGCAGGGCCAATGCCCAGACCACTACGCTACCAGCTAATGCATGACATTGTACTCAAAAATCCATGTATTCATCAGTGTGGCACAGACTCATGGATGTGGTTTGTTTTGGGTTATGAAAATGTACAAACCTTTACTAAGTAGCCAATCGCCGTGAGCCTTTATAAACAATAGAATTAAAAGTGATAGTGATCGTGATCATCATAAATAAAGAGAGGTCTTGTGAATATCAACCCTGTTACTGTCTGGAATTCTTGCCTGTATCAGTGAAATGTTGTTTTTTCAGCATCATACTGTGTCCTAAACCACATCTACAAGTCTTTGCTTCTTTAATGAAAAAACTAACTTCTGGTATTTGTTCATTCTATTAGCCTTAGTGCTAAACCGATGAAACAAAAGTTTGCATTTTTATGAAAAAATGATTTTAACAACCCTTTATGTGGACTCGACTCATTTGGTCATTCAAAAACACCTTTTTTCCAGTGTTGAATATAGTCCTTCTTCAAGCATTTTAAGTATGAATGTGGCTTTGGTCTCTGTGAAGGCCAAACAGGATGAAGAGGTTCAAAAGCCAATTATGCAGTAAAGCAGTTCCACAGTTCGCTGCAGGTGTTGACATTTTTAACTGCCTTTTGTTTTTAGGAGTCGACAGGTGTCCGGTCCTTTTGACATTCCTAGCAAGTTATTAGGCTGAACTGTAACACTGCTAGTTATAGATTGTCAATAGATGCTTCCCGTCTAAGTTATATGTAACTGAACGATTATCCACTGATACGTATAATCTTAAAAAAAATCCATGCAGTTACTGAATTTTTTGGATAGGGATGTCTTTAAAAGTTAAGGGTTAAATGTTTCAGACTTCATCAACCTGTAAAGATTAATCTCAAAGCAGATGCCTTGTCAGAGACCAAATGGTGGATGCTTAGAAGATCTGTTTTGATAGCTCAAGGCTAGTGGCCCTGGCAGCCATCATCAAAGAGCAAATCCCCCTTTCACAGGAGAAAGAGGAGCACAAAAGCCACCTCATCAATTACACACTAAGCAGGCCATATTAAAAGTGACTCATCAAATTCTCCATCTCCTCTCTGTCTTTCTTTCTGAGAACAAATTAATCTCTTTTTCAGTCCCGCATCCATGTTATTGTCATTATGTCGGTGCAGTCAACAAATCCTGACCTCTACAGCACCATTAAAGTATTCGGTGGCAAAGCTGGAACGATAGACCGGTGACGTCCCCTTGTCAGTATTTAGGAATGATTTGCCTATTTTTCTCCTCCTCTTGCTCTTAGCAGGGGGTGATGGAGCCTGTCAGCTCCTTGGGTTGGTTTCTTCCCAAACCCCAAGCACCTGATACTTGATACCTCACTAATCCCACAGCCCTAAGCCCAAACACTCCTCAAAGAGTCACAACCACCTAAGTGCAACATCTTTTGTCTGAATCACCAAAAAAGCTGAAGTTTGCTCCCTTTTCCCTTCTTAGAGCTGATCTTATGTTCACTGCCTCACAACCAAACCAATCAGCCATCATTGTTTTGCCTGGTATACTGTACCTAATATATCTGCAGGGCAGAGGTTGTACCACTTACCAAGTGCAACTATGATCACTATTCAGCTCCTCCCTGTGGTTATGCCATCGTAGCGCATTTCACACTGATACTACGAAGTTATTTTTCCGCACATAATATGATTACTATATTGGATGGCTGAGACTGCGAGGAACATTTAAAAACAGGCCAGACAAGATTATCTTTAGACTTAAGCCTCAATATAGACTTCACTTCTCAGTGGAAATGGCTTAAAATGTTAATTCTATACCATACAAGACTAAAGAACTGGTGGTGGTCCAGGGTCTTCTGCCAACACCTCCCCAACCCCACCCCTGGCCATTAGGGGGGTGGATGTTGAGATTATTCAGCACGACAAGTACCTTGGTGTGCACATGGACAATAAGCTGGACTTCAATATTGCTTATCTACCACTTCTCTACTATTTCTCTACTACTTATCTCTATTACATGCAATTATGGACTTGGTACTCCAAACCATTACTTGTATTACCTACTAAATTACTTGGTGGTGCTGTACTTATCTACAATATTTACATCCAGCTTTCTTGTTGACTCCTATAGCAAAGTGCATTTTGCACATAATATTTTTCTTCTTTTTTTTAATTTGACTAATTTTTACTTTCTTTTTAACTTTGTATTTATATTCTCCCCGTCTTTGCATCTCTGTGACTGTGCAATCAGTAGCATTAGATTAATACCATTTTCTGATTCTGCTAGAAATAACAATTAACTGCTAACTACTCCATTATGGGGCCTAGTTTAAAATGTCATAAAAAAACAGATGAATATTGGATTTTTTTTATCTCCTTACCTGGCCCTGAAAAATAAGGCAATACAATATTCCAGAATTCCAGAACAAAAAATGTATCTGCAAAAATGGGTTTGTGTACACTCAATTCATGTGTAAAATAATCAAGTCTAATTTATGGCTGGAACTTCACAACAAAAAATGACAGCAGAGTATAATTCAAACTACCATTTAATTTGAAACATAACATTATTATAACCAATAATGTTACTATTGTCAAGTGTATTATGAGAAAAAACAATTGTGTGCTCTTCCTTTAGACTTCCTTTTAGACTAGTAAGACAAAGATTGAACTGTTATGTATGTAGTTCAGTAGTAATTTTGATGATCAGCTATATGGTTCTCTATAGTCAACCAAGCTGTGGGCATCCTTCAGTAGATTGTGGCATAATTTTAATTATGTACGGCTTTGTGCTTGTATTGTGTGTTGTAAATATGACATATCACTCATTCTACATTTTACCTCTTGCTCAGAAAATACATGTTAGAAGATACATATATTGCCTCTTGGTTTGGGGAGGCACATCTAAATCATGCTGAAGTGTACATTAGTAATTGTAATAAGAAATATGATATGATGTTAGTTTGAGGTTTTTATTTTTGCAGTTGATACAGATGGGGAAAAAGATGGGGGAAAGGTCATATAGGTCTTTGTGGATAGCGTACCTTGTTTGAATCATTTTAGTTTACGAAAATGTTTTTGACAAAACCAGAATATTCCACTCATTATGAACAAAAATGTAACTAAAGAATCGTTTTCTACGAAGCAGTTAAAAGTAGTGCCTTATTAACATTTTAGGTTCAGTGTAAAATTAAATGTGGTTATAGAGGAAAGAACCTTCACTGTTAAGTGTAATGGTTGACTGGTGATGCTTTGAGGCTGTGAACCTTGTTAGGGTATGTGGCATCATGAACACCACCAAGTTCCAGTTGACTTCAAGTGTAAATTTGGCTGCTGTTGTCGAAAGGTTTTTATACACAGTTGGATTTTTTTTAGCAGGGCATTAAATCACGTGAAATCCAGCAAAAAATGGTAAATAAGCACAGAATTAAACTTCGGCATCCCAGTCCCTAAGGTCTTTTGACAAAACATAGTCCAAAAGGAAGGATTTAAAAGAAAGGGAGTATAAATAAAAGGACTTGGGACATCGAGAGTCTGGAGAAATTCTATGTCTGGAGTGGCTTCAGATTCGTTGGTCAGTATTTTGTAATCTTAACCGTCTGAAACTGGCTTTAAATGTGGACTTGTTGGGTAAAATGCTTTTAATTAGTTATACTTTTAATCGGCACATTCTTCAACAATAAAAGTTTTGTGCATCAGACTTTGGTCTCAATCTAGCTTTGTGCATATGTTGCACATATTTGCGAATGTAATCTTAACTTTGAGATACTTCTTCTGTCCTGCAGCTGCTCATGAGACTCTAAAGTAATTCTGAAATCTCCACTTTTTTCACTATTATTAGTAGCAGCAAAGCCAGTCTATTCACCTTTTCAGCACCACTGCCACTGTTGTTTTAAGCTAATTAAAAGTTTGTTTTAAGCTAATTAGAAGCTAAGCTAATTGGCCTCATCAAAAGGATTGTGAATAACCACTATCACCGTCACTGCAGTGGATGCAGGAGTAGTGTTGCCTTTTTATCCAGCCTAGGTCCAGCTGCCCTGAGGCTAAATGCCCCCAGTATCAAGACAGGGTGTGGGCCACTGCTTGGAGACAGGAATAGTTACAGGTAGTGGAGGGGGTTAGACTGTCCTGACAGCTTTTTATGGGTGCCTCACAACCTTAAGGCATTAGTTTTTTCCTTCTTGACCTGGGTTAATAGAATCCCTACCCCAGAGCACAACTCAAACCTTGCACAGCCCCATCCAGCTGTACATTTTGGTGAGCTAAATGGGTGTGAGATTCTTTAGCTGGTGTTTTGTCATAAACAGTTGCATGTAATGCAGATCAACAACAAATTCAGAACAATTTTTTAAGTCATACAAATCTTGTGGTGTGTTCCCACCTTGCTCCAATTGGCCCTTGGGTAGGCTCCAGGTACCCACTATCATAGTAAGGAATAAACGGTTACAGAAAATAAGTGAGAGCTCAAGTCTTGGTCACACTCACACACAAACATATGTGCATTACTTTGGATTTTGCTTTTTGCTTCCAAAGAGCTAGAGGTTCTTATTATTTTTGGGGTATTTTGCTGTAGTCTTGAGCAAGATAATCCCAAGCATTCTTCAAAATTCTGTGCAAAAAAAGGAAATTATATCTCGTGTGAATTATATCTCGTTGTCCCTAATCTCGAGAACTTTGAGCAGACCATTGAGCAGCATGGGACAGGCTGGACAGACAAGCTTGAAATGAATGTCCAGCAAATAAGATAGAACTGCTTGAAAATTTGCTGGTATATTTCCAAAAATTACATGAACCTGTAGTGCTGTGATAAACACAAGGGGTGGTTATTTTCGTGAAGTTTGTACAAGCTTTGCACTTGTATATTCTCACATTACACTTCAACCAGGCAGTTATATTTTGAATAATTATTGTTTTATTGTAATTTTTTTTTTTATCGGGATCTTTTAAATCCTGGGCCCAAATGTCAAGCTTGTAGTGTACAGCCACACGTGTATCCTTGTTTCTCAATTTTTTTTTATCACATATTTATCTAAAATAAAATTAGATCTGAATGATAAAATCAGTTTCTTCATGCTCAGATTTGCAGAAGCCAAGTTAGCTCTAAAAATGAAATTGTTTTCAAATACAGTAAAATGAAGTGCAGCAGCCCAGTGTTCTTATCTTCTGGGTTTCTAATGTCATACAGTTTTGAAACCGATTCTGAATATCTGTCCCATGATTAATCTATTTAATAATTATCTGCCAGCATGACATGAATTCTGGATCTGCATGCACTCTAATAAAAATCCATAAACTAATATAGCTTTTAAAGATGTGACAGTAACAGACTGAATGATTGACAGACTCTCTCTTTCTCTTTCTATCTCTGTCTGTGTTTCTCATGAGTTTATTCACCGCTGTTCTTTTGGCATGTAAGTGAGGGTACAAAAGGGAGAGCCAGTCCCCCTCTGTCTGAGCCAACATTTATGTGTTCAAAACAGATCTACACCAGTCATCTCTGATAGATACAAGCAGTCTACAGCCACCCTATTGTTTCTAGAGGTACCCTAATAGACGCAAAGCTGGGGGCATGTTGGGGGGTGGGACGGGGCCCATTCTTATGCAGATAAGGACAGATAATGATTGAGGTTGCCTGAGCCTCTTTAGTCAACTGAATTCTAACTACTAAGGCCATAGGAATATATATAAATAAATTATCCTAAAAATGGGGATTGAAAATTTCGGGTTCTCTTCATTAGGCTCCACCATTCACAGTGGGTTTGTTCTTGAAAGTAAATGATGTTCCACAACTCTAGGGTCCAAATTATATGAAACAGTTAGGGTTTACTGAGCACTACTGGCTTGAACATTGTATCTTCTCAACATCTCTCCATCCAAAAATAAGGACAGTCATTTAAAGGTAGCTGGAGCAGTGATTGCTATCTAAGTTAGTCTCAGTGCTAATTTCAACTGAAGCCTTGAGAAACTCTGCAGCATTTACTAGGCACTAAATACTTTTAGAGTTTGTTTTTAGTGTTGTGATTTTTCTCAAAACGCCACATATTTTGCATCTAGCATGAAATATAAGCTTTTAAGAAGAACATTAAATAGAAGAAGCTGTCCATCAACATTGGCTATATTTTTACGAGCGCCGTTGGGTTGTCCTTAAGGGAAGAGCTAGCACCTTCCTAAAAATGCATGAAGGGTGTGGATTCAGGTATTGGACAGGTAAAACTGTCAGGCCCTGCCCTCTCTTTGGCTTGGTATATAGGGCTACCCCTTTGAATTCCTATAGAGATTCTAAGCCTGTGCCTTTCACATCAGTAGTCCACATCCCTGTTTTAGGAGAAGAAAGGAGAAGGACAAGGTATAAGAATCCTGGAGCCCGTTGAGCAAACAGCGGCTGCACTGCTCAATCTCAGCGCCAATATGTTGTACCTGGAGACCAATAACACATCATACACTGAGGTGAGGCCCTTTCCATTCTGTCACATTTCTGGGATGGAGATGTGCCCCACTTTTTGATTGGGGATCTGTTGTAGGATCCCATGGAGCAACTGGAAACACTGAATCTATTAAGCCCTGACTTTCTTTACTTGTGTGCATCGGAGCTGTTTTGCATCTTTCAGTGTAATTTACATCAGAGCCGTTGTTTGAGTTGATGGATATGGTGTCACGTTTTGGCATGATAAACAAAATTGGCTATATTGAGAAATCATTAGTCAGTTTGTATTCTTCCATTTATTAATGAAGTTGTTTATCCAGAGGCATTAGGTATTTTTGGGACAAATGTTTCAGCTCAGTAAGTGTGTGTGCTGAGTTTTTCTTTTCTCGCATTGGTACTCCTTGTTTGTGTTGTCTATTGGCTGAAAACACAAGTGTTTGTTCAACTGTTGTTCTGTCTGTTGGTTTATAGCTCTTGCGTTTAAGTTGAGGCATTCGACAAATAGTGTGAGTTTGTTTAAGATAGCTGAGCCTATTTGCATAGGACAATTGTGCTACAGTTTGGCAAATCTTCTGTAGAGAATGCTAATATAGGCAGCTTTACCAAAGTGTTAAATGTCGTGGCTCAAACAAATAGAAAAACAAGTAGAAAACAAGTGTGTGGTTTGGTGCTAGGGGTGTTTTCCACAACGAGAAATGAGAACACTGTTTCTTTTTGCATGCTTAAGCTCTACCTGTTCGCACTGCAGAATTATAAATCACTACAGTTCATTTACCTTACCTGTGTTTGGTGGGAGCAAATTTCTACATAAATCTATCAGATGCAATCACCAAAAAGTCATAGTTGTCTCACAATGAAGAGTACAGGAACATGCCTTTAATTCATCATGTCATGATGGACATATAAAAAATTCTCACACACATATTATAAACAGACATTTTATAGTTTTCATTTCTTTGGAATTGTTTTAAAAATAGAAGATTTAGCTCATGGAACAGTCCGTTTTTAATTTTTTAAAATTCCCTTTTACTTTTCCAGAGATTTTTCAATGTTTTTGTTTCAACCATGATGATTCTGCTTGGTCCATCCTTACACACTTTGTATACTACATACTTTTTTGCCCTATTTAACTTCTACAGGACAAAAGTTGTTTTCAGCGCAAAGGTAGGGTGTCTTAGTATAAGAAAAGCTGGAGACAAACTGTTTTGGTTTGGGCCTCTTTTGAAATCCCCCACTGCTGTGAAGACACCGAGCGGATCTGTGTGTTTGTTCTCCCAAAGCCTTGCCATTCTTTATTGGCAGGTGGTAGTTGAGTCTGCTGACTTCAGAGCCACCAATTCTTTGGCACAAAGCTGTTGTCAACACAACACCGTTAGCCCACAGTCTGACCTGTGTGCTGTTAGAAACGCAGTGCAATCCTCCCTCCCTCACTTGAGTTTATACCTTGAGCTGAGCTCAGGTAACCAGTACGCAGTACACACAGCTTTGATTAATGCTCTTAAATGCTCTGTCTCTCTCATCCTCTCTCGGCCTCTGTAATGATGGTAGGGGTAATGGGTCCAGAGGCTCCCGTGTTTGGTGTAAGAGGAGACATAGAGGTGGATGGAGGGGGATGAAGGATTTACCCCAGTGCAATAAGGTTTTGTGACAGGCCTGAAAGATCACTGGCAGATAAATCTAGCAAAATACTCTAGCAAAAATAAAGTTTTAGGTCCATCAGTTAACAAGTGAGTTGCATAAGAGGTAGCTGTAAGTCTGTGCTCTGTGTGGAGGATGGTCTTTGAGTAGTGTCCATCTCTTTCTCATCAGGGGGATGGGACAAGGTGTCTGGTTAAACACCCCCTGCTTTCTGCAACGCTTGGCAGAAATTCCAAAGAATGCATCCATCCAGGCCCTGCAGAGGAGTTTCGGGCGTGAGCGGTTAATTGCTTTAACTGTGTTTTGATACAGATACAATCACCTTCCATGTCTTTCCCAGTGGGCATGAAGCAAGGCAAGACACCCCACCCACTCCCCCCACCCCACCCACTCCCCCCACCCCACCCAC
>JBBPCW010000106.1:8547318-8557721 GCA_037974425.1 Phenacogrammus interruptus
TGTGGGTGTGTGTGTGTGTGTGTGTGTGTGTGTGTGTGTGTGTGTGTGTGTGTGTGTGTGTGTGTGTGTGTGTTCTGGAGGTTCACCTTTTTTTGGTACACCTGCTGGCTTACAGCATTGTTCTTGCAGCCAAGATCTCTAAAACCTGGGTCTAATTGTGTCTGTAAGACTGAAAAGGTTTGTGGCACACACACACACACACACACACCCACACACACACTGACCCCTATCTACACAGGTGAAATGCATCACTCTTCCTCTTTCTCCCTCTCTCTGTCTCTTTTTCGATTTCTGATAGCATTGTGGGGAAGGTATGCTGAGGTCAATGAATCATCCCTCTTTCAGGTGCGCTCATCTGCGTATGCGGACAAAGTGTCTGTGGACAGAAAAATTGTGGACAAGCTAATGCTGTTTTTTTTTACATGATACTCTTCATAGTAAATAAATAGGTATGGATTTATTGATCAGCAGTGATGTCTGTGTGAGTGTTAATATGTATTTGTGAGGTGAGAGAGAGAGAGAGAGAGAGAGAGAGAGAGAGAGAGAGAGAGAGAGAGAGAGAGAGTATACATGGGAGAAGTGGACAGCTGACTCTTTCCATGCCTGAAATAAACCAGCTCTCTAGTAGAGATTAATGGCGGTTTGAATAGCCACCCGACCGTGCTCCCTTATCCAAGAATGCGGTATGTATAAAAGGAAAGGAATTGACCATGCAACTAGAGGACTGGGGCAGGAAAAGGCTGGCTGAGTGCCAGCACATTCTCCCTCTTCTCAAGTGACAACCATTTTAATTCCTCTGTGCGCCTCTGCAAGAACAACGCAACAGGAGCTGTGTGAACTGTGTAGCATCCACCCACCAGCAGACATTCACGCTGACTCTTCAGTATTACTGAAGTCCAATGATCCTCCATTCAGGTGCACAGACCTCTGCCCTGCACAGGCTGCCCCATTACTGTAATTCAGGATTATGACACTGTTCAGCTAGTTTCACATAATTCAGCCAGACCACAACCAGAAGGTCAAACACACATAGTAGGCAGTTTGGTAATTATGTTTAATCTTTCATGATAATTGGGCCTATACTTTTCAGCTTAGATAGCTTAGTTTTGTCTACAGGCCTTCAGGCCTGGGTGCTTTTCTAAGCAATTGTGGTTCTGCCTCAAGGCTCAGTTGCTATCTATCTGCTGGAGATAGAACGTGTCCTGCTGGTACAGAGATTGCAGTAATGCAGGGATTGCTGTAATGTAGGCATCTGCATTTCTGTTGCTGTACCTGCAGGAGAACATTTTAGGAGACTGAGAATTTTTCTTTAGGATCAATTCAATATCACTTTACTGGCCCCAATACATTTGCAATTATGAGGAACAGGTCTTGCTGAAATGGGTCACATAACAGGCATCATACTGCATACAAATAGTGAATATTGGAAGAGTAAATGTCTATGAAACTAGATTTCCCAGTGGATTACTCCATTAGATTCCCATTGCAAATACTGTCATGCAGAAAGAGCCAGACTCATTTTACTCTCTGACACTTTATCAGCACCTTCTCTTAAACAAACATGTGCATTCAGCCATAGTTTGCTGTGAAAAGGAGTCTGTTATTTGTCTTATATTTACAGCAGCAAGATGTATGATTGTAGATAAACAGAATGACCTCTTGGGTGATTTCTTTCTGACTTATGCAAACAAAGACTCAATTCAAGTCAGCCACCACAAATTAGCCACCGAGCAGGGAGGGCTTCACTAAGCCCACCATGACATCATCGTCTGATGTACCAACATCAAAGCTCATCATAACAAAATAAAGACTGCAGCGACTGCTGGTTAATATTTTGATTTATATGCATGCTTTCTTTTTATGTTACGTATAATAAACATACTGTGTTAAAGTACAGCTTTTAAGCTTCTGAGCTCTTTGTATCTGGTCAAATACAGACTATTGTTTTCTATTTTGCTTCTAGTCACAGTACACAAATCTGGAGCTTCTCAACCCCATGAATCAAAATGGAGGCTCCACATCTACCAGCCCATACAACAACGAGCATACTCAGAACAACGTGACAGCACCATCTCCCTACGCACCCCCCAGCTCCACCTTTGAGGCCCTGTCCCCATCACCCGCAATCCCTTCCAACACAGACTACGCTGGACCTCACACCTTTGACGTGTCCTTCCAGCAGTCTAGCACAGCCAAGTCGGCAACTTGGACGGTAAGACACTTTATGTGAAGCAGACATAAATAATAGAGGAATTTGAGATAAGACAGTTCCGTTGCACTGTAAGTCTTGCTATTTGGTTGAAATTTAAGAGCAATTATTTTATGCACTCAGTATTAACATTTTTATTTGGCATTCAACCATCATCCTGTAGTCTATATGCACTGAAAATAGAGCATTTACAGCACATGAAAGGGTTAACATACTGCCCCCCTTAGGCAGTGTAGGGTTAAGTGCCTATCATAAGGGGTACAACTGGTTTTCTGCACCAGGAAATGTAACATGCTGCCCTCCAGTCACTCTCACAGTCTACAAATACCATCTATCAAAACCTACAGTCTAGTTTCTAACTGAAAATGTGTGAAAGGCTGTGGAAAACAGGAGCCCTAGTTTTATTCCCAGCCAAAACGATGATGCTTTTGTAACCACAGTTGATTTACCCTGGCTTGGCCTCTCATGATTTGCTGGAGAGAGGATTATTCCTCCTGAAGAAGTGTGAAGTCTTTATCTGTCTGATCTCAGCTCTAGGCTCTTCTGTGATCTATATGAAAGTCTTCAATTACCAAACTGCACCTGGCAGAGAGAGAGAGAGAAGGCCCCTCAGGTTCAAAATGCCTGTCCTTGGTAAAATGTCTGTAGTACTGTTGTAGCCAAGACCAGTAGTGGTGAGAGAAGACCGAGACCTGGACACATCAAGTCAAGATCAAGACTTTGTCGTAACCTAATTCAATTCAAGATTAACATTAAATAGAAAATTATTTTAATTTTCTTTGGAGTTCATTTTAAGTCCATTATTCATAATAAATAGCACAATAAATAAATAGTAAGTAAAACAAAAATAAATAAATAAATGAACAGATAATCAATTAAAATGCTGTTTGAATGTTTGTGAACACTTTGGAATTTTATGATTTGATGCTTTTGCCTAAAGCAATATCAGAAGTCCTAAAAGTAGATAAAGAGAACCCAGTTGAACAAATGAGTCAACAATATTGTATTTTAATGTTAGTCCATTCTTCTGTGCAGAATAGCTTTAGCTCTGGGATGCTGATGTAAGCTTCTTTGAGTAGGTTGTTTGAAATCATCAGGCTCTGATTAAAGAAAAGAATTACCTGTTTTTGCCCATTTGCTAACTTGCGTGCAAATTTTATTTTAGACCTCTTGTTGATGTATTGGTATCAATACTTTTGTGGTGGTAAATTTACAACAAAGTGGTGTTTTAAAAATTTATATTTTAAAAGATGTGCATTATTCTACAAAGACTTTAGCCATATTACCTGTTATTTTTTCACTGAACACTATAAGCACTTATTGGGCTTTTGCAAGTTTGTTTATACCAGAAATAATGCAGCAATTTGAAAAGTTTTAGCACTGTTTCAGTTCAGTTTCTTCTTTGTTTTTGAACTGTTGCTCACAGGTGTATAGCTGGAGTACATTTTGTATGATTTCTTTGTGACAAGTAGTACCAAAAACAGTTTTTGCAGCTCACACTGGTATAATGGGCCAGTCAAACTGACTATACTACTACTACTACTACTACTGCACTTAGAGCTTACAAAGACCTAGCCTGAATGGAGCACTACAACATTACTGTGCATTACCACACAATATCAGGACTGGCTACAGCTTTAGTTCTGCTACTTTAGCTATGCAGTTCTGAAGTACTGGTGTAAATCTTAACCGATTTATCAGGTGTTCAAACCCTCATTACCAAAAAATCAATACTCATGGCTGACGCCTGCCGGTCAGAAGGCACCACACACTTTAACGGTTTGCTTGGTACTCCTGCCATGCCGTCACTGTTTGGTGGCATCTTTGTGCATCAGTGAACATCCAAACAGCTGCTCACCTGGTCACAAGTGTCACTGTGTTTGGCTCAGATTGGTGTCACTTTAGAAAACAGACAACCGACAGAACCAGCTAGTCAAGTTGTAGTGGCTCACAGGGGGTTGTCCCAAGGAAGGAACAATTTTCGTCTGTCTACTACACAACGTACTGTTCTGTGTTGTTTGCCAGCCAGATGGGACCACAACGGTCATCTTAAAGGAAAGCGCACCCCAGCGGACTGTTGTTAGTACTGCTGCTGTTAGTTGATTGCATTAGTGTTTACCAGTAGGTGGCGATCATCGTTTAACGATAAAACCATACCCTGCTGTTTGTACACTTTACCACTACTATGATATGATTCCAAGGTCTGGATCAGTGTTTTCACATTTTATTTTGCCTAGTTAGGTCTCACTTGAAGCAGATCCAGTAGTTCCGGATATTCATGGGGGTTAATAATGAAAACAAGCATCCGATTCTATGGGAATTGATTTTTGTCATCATGATCCCGTGTGGCATTAGTCTCAAATTTGGCACAAGACAGTCTGGAAAAACCTGTGTATCCGTTGCATGAATGATAATAGGTAAAGCTGCCTTTACATCTTTGAGTAAACAAGTGGAGGAGAGGTTGGTTGGTGAGTTTCTCAATGCTCATTGGTTGAGGAGGCCTGTGGGATAGTGACATTTATCCGATTCCCACAACAGCCCTTGTCTTCCTCACTAGTGTCGCAGCAGCAGACACCTGACTTCACTGTTCAAGTGTTGAAGGTCTGGGTGTGAGAAAAACACGCCCCATTGGCTCATTTCAGGCTGTTCCCATCTTTTAGTGTCCCAGTCACCTCTTCAATCTGCACTAATTGTGGTGAGAAGTACTTATGACACATTAACTCGTCACTGCCTATTATGACCCCCTGCAGCTGGGTTGTGGTTGTATATGCAGTGTGATGAAGTCTTATTTATTCAAGCATGGATGTATCGTCAAAAAACGATCCACATAAGTATGACTTCTAATGGGCGTGACTTCTAATGAAGAAAGCCTGCATACACTTAAAGTTCATGTATTTTTTTCCTCAGGAGCTTTCTCCCATTTTAAATGAGGACACAGTATGTTGAGCGAACTTACAGACACACCTTCACACTAGATAGGTCTTCCCACGTACACCTTCATTGACACACAGATAGACATTTCCTGGTATTGCATCCAACCACTCCTCATTTACAGGAACACT
Source organism: Phenacogrammus interruptus (assembly GCA_037974425.1). NCBI lineage: Eukaryota > Metazoa > Chordata > Actinopteri > Characiformes > Alestidae > Phenacogrammus > Phenacogrammus interruptus. Next base: position 8,552,590 of record JBBPCW010000106.1, read on the forward strand.
GTTGCAATCCTAGCTGGGGTTTTTTTCCCCTGTCTTTGGTAAGATGACTCCACAGATGAGTCTTCGGTCTCGCTTTCTAGGTTGGATGGAAGAGAAATGATTGTTTTGTGGTTGTGACGAATCATTTGTTTGATTTTATTTTAGTGTAAAGACTTTCATTATGAATTTGCCATCAGTTTTTCAACACTGCATGTGTGTGCCAAACCATCAGCTTTGTCTGTCACTAACTCAGGTGTGCTGTGAGCAGAGAAATACGCCCATCGGACCCCTCTGCAGTGAATCTCAGCCAAAGGACAGGGGATTAGGGGAATGGATTGATAATACTCGTGTAAATACTCTGTGCCTCTTTTCTGAACCCTATCGTGCTTAAGGGCCAATCACTGCACCCGGCTCCATGATCTAAGTTCTCTGGCTGCATGTCTAACTGCGCCGCAGGAGAAGGGGGGGGGGCGGGTTGTAAAAGCCCTCAATGAGGTGAGTGTTCCAACGAAAGGTGGCAAGATACAGCTTGTCCCAGAAACATCTGTAGGCCCGTCCCATGCCTCGTGAGATGAAGCCAAGGCTTGTTTGTGTCAAGAAACCTGTCGAGACTCGTCTGATTCCACAGCGTGAAGCTCTAAAACCTCCTGAAAAAAGGAAGAAAAGGAGAGGGGTTTTTTTTTCTTTTTTAAATGAGCTGTGGTTAAAGAGCTTTTTTAATTTCCAAGAAACATATACTGTGAGAAAGACCACTTCGCAGACTGGTTTTAGAGTTTACTTACTTATTTACTGATTTATTTGTTTGCACAATGATGCAATTTGTCTGTGTTCAATAAAGTGAATAATTCGAGACATAAACTCTTAAAAATAAGGGTGCTAGCAAGAATCCATGGCATGATGCTGTAGTAAAATCATTTTCAGCACTATCCAGTGAATATTTCTTTAAAAATATATTTCTTTTTTTTTTAAGATTTAGAGATGAAAAGAAAGTGAAAAGAAATTTCACATCATTTAAAAGTTTTTGCAGGAACCATTAAAGTAGTAAAGACCCTGTAATCCCTTTAAAGGGCCTTTACACTCATATATCTTATTTAAAAAATGATTGTTTTTAAATATATCTTATTTAAAAAATGATTGTTCTATGACATTGTTTAAGTAACTCTTTGTGGCACATTTCTTAGTTAAATCGTATAAAATAGTGACCTCAATTGAGCCAACAGAAAAGCATTCAAGCAGCCTGCACCAGAGTGCCTTTACCTCACACTACCGCTCATAATCTCTGTCTCCTTTAGCTGCCCTCTAAAAACACAGCTCTGAAGGCTTGGTCCAGTATCTCTTCTGCAGCAAAGACTGGCCATTGAAACTCCTCACCATTTAAGGAGCTGAACCCCTTCTTTTGTGCGACACCTTTTTGTGTGTTATTTGAATGAGCACACAGATGCAGAAGAAAAGCCCTAGAGAAGACATGAAAAGGGACTTATGAGGGGGAAGAATTTGGCAGTGCTCAGGGCGACCATTCAAGAAAACTCGGGGAAATCCAGTGTAATTATACTGGAGCTGTCACATATTTTTCTTGGAAAGATCACATTTCGAAAGCATATAATTGAATCAAATGGCATTAAGGAGTGCCAGGACGCCCAGTGGCCTCCGTTTACACCTGAACAGGGGGCACAAGTGCCATGAAGAATGTGATAAAGGTCTGCAGGTCTTCTGAGAAAAGACCTCCTACAAAGTGAGGATGCAGATATGGCTGATAGAAAACCAGTAACAAAACTGACCAGTTACAAAAAGTGATTAACATGTGGCGTCATAGTAATGCCAAAGACTGATAATGTAAACACACTCTCGCGCCCAGCCTTTTACGCTTGTGACATGTGATCAGGTGCTACTGTTCGGCACCTGATTGATGCGCAGCATCACCCTGCTTACATCTATGAGATAGGGAGTGTGTGTAACTTTACTCATGCAAATACACACTTCATCATTCTGTAACTTCAGCCCGCCTGCTCAGCCCTCTACCCGTATGTCATCAGTCTTCAGTGCCATCAGAGATGTCTGTGTCAGAGTGCACAGAGTGCACAGTGTTAATGCACATACGTATTTTTCATATTCTTTTTACATACTTTTAAACATAAAATCAGTAATACAAAGTATTTATAATTGCATAGTTTAGTCATGCATGCATTACCATCATATCAAAATTGTATAAAATTTTGCTGAAATTACCAGCTGCTCTTTTCAAAAGAATAAACAGAAATGTCCAGGATCGTGTTACCTTTACTCAATTTAAAAGGTAAAAACACTGACTTTTGATTTTTGCTCAGCCAAGTTATTGTTTTGACTTTGGTTGAGCAGGGTTGTTATTTGAAGAGGTAAATAAACGTGACACTGGTGGAAGGCTTTGCATTTGAATGCCACAGCTGCATCTGCATGACTCATTGTGCTAAATAGCCTCTTGCCACTTTTTTGTAGCACTTTGACTGAATTTTGTTTTTTTAAAAAGGAAGCTGAATTGAAGAATTTACAGTGCAATTAAATAGAAACTAATGTTATTCTTGCTGTGACTTTGGCTAGTAGAAAATATTGTCAGCTATTAACTGTCAGCTATAAAAATCCATGATCACCTGTATAAGCATTTTTTACTTCTACAATAGAGTTGTCATTTGGAGATTTGGAGGTTATTGGTACTTAAGACTGACAACTGGCCAAAATAAATGGCTAAAAAAAATCTCTTTCCCATGGAATACGACTTTCACCTTCGCTGGCCTGCCTCAGCATCTGTTTATTCTTCCCATCGTTACTGTGTCTGTAGCATATGCCCACTTGTTTAACTGCATGCTGTTTATTCAAGTAACATGCAAATCACTTCCTTGACTCTTGTAGTTACTGTTTTCCACATGTAGACAGTTATTCATGCTGGTCTGTGCAAATGCATGAAGCTGCTTTGATTTTACTTGTTTTTGTCACTATCACAGCAAGCAGGTGTTTTTCCCCCTTCTTGTTTTTTTCTTTCCTACTGCAAGGGGGTGAAAAAAACAGCTCTGCATTTTTGTCCTGTGAAGCAGGTTTTGGAGCGGCATGGGGCGTGATGGTACATGTCAGCTATGAGGCGGGACAAGACCGGAGGCGCCAGATCACTGGGCTTGCCGCCCTATCCTGCCTGAACCCGCAGCCCTGCTCCGCTCCAACACCGCCACTGCAGCTGCAGACCTGCCCTAACATGCACACACTGCCCACATGTATGTGTGTGTGAGTGTGTGTGTGTGTGTGTGTGTGTGTGTGTGTGCACGCGCGCATGTGCATGTGTGTATACACAATTTTCATAAACAGTCTGCATTTGAATTTTAGTATAGAATATAGCCACTGTCATCTCTGTCCATAATGTTTATTGCCTGAGAGACGATGGGCTGCAAAATAAAAGGTTGTATAAGCTTAACTTAATTATACACATTTGCATCTAAAAATATTTTGCCTTTAAAAACCCTATTTGCATTGCAAAGTAGAGTCAGCTTCCTCAAAAATGGAAGACATCGGTGTCAACACTTCTTCCATCTGTATAGAGACATTTCTAGATGAACCCATGTTTTTTTTCCTCTTTACATTTACATTTTTTCTTGATGTGCTTATCAGTAGGTAAGTAGAATTATTAAAGCAGTAAAAAAAAAGGTCTGGCTTCTGTTTAGCATGACCAACTGTTAGATCTCAAACTCCTGGTGTTATGGCTCAGCTTTGAAAGAAATGCCACACACAGAGGGCCTTGTGTTGTCCTGTTGTCTCCTGACAGGCCAGCAGTTCAGCAGACCGGAGTATTGAGTTCTGTCCATTGTGGACTGTGTCATTCTGACAAATCCTCTGCCACTGTTCAAAGACTTATTCTTCCAGCTTTTGTGTGCACTACATTCTCAAGCTGTGTAATTCACATTGTGGCCAATGAATGGGAGATAATTACATGTTAGCAGCATATGCCCCTCCCTTGCGCAAAAGCCACTGACTCCCATCTATCAGATCACTGTACGGCTCCACCCTGTGTATGTGTGCATTTTCCTTTCTCCGTGGTGCTCATGCCTGGCCCTAAGCAAACAGGAGCCTCCACACATATTTCCATATACAAAAATTGTTGCTTCAGGGCTGGGATTGGTGCTTCTGTCTCTGCAATCACTGTGTGTGTGTGTACGTGTGTGTGTGTGTGGTGGGGTGGGGGAGGTGTATGTGGAAGAAAGCACCTCCTGTTAGTGTTTTTGTGTTTATAGTCACCTTTACCCAGACTAATTTGACAGTGCCATTTTTCTGTTGTGTGTGTCTTATCTTCTTTGTCTCATTTAAGATCCCTGAAGAACAATTTCTGCAACTGGAAAATGTAAAAGTATTCTTTAAACCTTTATTTTCCCAGTTTTGCAGATCTCATGAACTAAAATGCTTCTTTTAAGAATCATATTTCTGAGGCATTGCACAAAGAACCCGTCGTCACACCCTTAGTTTTAGCGTCAGTACTTAAAGAACCCTGAAGGGCATGTTGAATTAGACAGACAGTTTAATAAGCCCAGTTTAACAGATTGTATTTAGTGCGGTATGATAAATGCTGAATAAAAAATCATGCATAGTTGCATTCATAGTTTTTGATGTTTTTTTTGGAAAAAAAAATTAATTACTTGATTCATAGCGAGTATTGCAAAAATCTCTCTCTCTCTCTCTCTCTCTCTCTCTCTCTATCTCTCTCTCTCTCTCTCTCTCTCTCCCTCCCTCTCTCTCTCCCTCCCTCCCCTCCAGAAGCTTTTAGCATAGAACAGATCCAGTTAAAGCTACAGGTTTTTTTAAAATTTCATTTTACACTTCAAAAGTTCTGACATAGCCAGTGGTTGTTCCTGAGCTATTTGGCTGTTCATGTTTCACTTCAGTTTTTTGTTTTCTTCAGATTCTTAGATCTTCTGTCATACCTTCTATCACAATCAATGTGCTGTTGAACTATATTCTGGGCAGGGAGACACACTTTTTTGTAATGTTCATTTTTTTCTGTTTTCTTTATCCTTTTAATCTCTCCCCCGCAGTTAATTACAAGTCCTAAGGGAAATGGCAGGGATTGTTGAGTGTGTGTGTGTGTGTGTGTGTGTGTGTGTGTGTGTGTGTGTGTGTGTGTGTGTGTGTGTGTGTGTGTG
>JBBPCW010000106.1:8562726-8580082 GCA_037974425.1 Phenacogrammus interruptus
TCCTCCAGCTTACCGCACAGGCCCTCACGGCATCCAGATATCCTCTATCAAGAAGAGAAGATCCACTGATGATGAAGTGTTTTGTTTGCCTGTGAGTTTCAGCTGTTTGATGCAGTATATTGTAGTGTCTTATGTTATAATTCGCAAAAAAAGTAATAAACTGAATTTACTTGATTTGAATGTGCTCATGAATATGATACATTACATCAGCACAATTTTGTTTTTCCACTTATACCTCTGATGAGACAAACATGTGAAATACTGCACACATTTGTTAATGCAATGCATCACTTTTGAAGGAGACAAAATTAGAAAGAAAATATGAATCCAGTTCATGAAGTAAATGCATGACCACGCCAAAGGACAAAACTGTACCACCTGTCTCCTAGCACCTCATCTTACCCTGCTCTCTCCACTTCTGTCCCACAGATTAAAGGCCGTGAAATCTATGAAATTTTGGTGAAAATCAAAGAGTCTCTGGAGCTTATGCAGTCCCTCCCTCAGCACACCATAGAGTCATACAGGCAGCAGCAGCAGAGCCTCCTGCAGAAACAGTGAGTACCTCACACTCAGGGAGATTACTCTAAGAAGCTATGCTCGCTGATGGAGGGGCCGTTTCTGGTCTTCAGGTTAAACGGTCTTGCTTTAAAAAAGAATACATCCATTTTTGGAGGAACTTATTTACATGCACTCATCAGGAATAGGCCCTCCATTTACGAGCTTAGCAACTTGTACTGCAGGCACATGCAGGCCACACACACAGTACCAACAAGGTTCACCCTGACGCTTCTTTTGTAGTGTTTTCTTGGTTGCTTAACCTAAACTGATTGTTTACCAGCATGGCTTTCTTTGTTTCTTTTTTCCCCCCTTTTTTTATGGATTTAATCCTTTTCTCTGCTGAGTTGGCTGTGGCATTGGGATGGATATGTGTTTGAACAGGCATGCACTACAGACCCAACCCACATGTGCTCCTTTTGTGCCCAAAAGTTCAGATCTGAAGTGTTGCATGGCAGCTTGAGTGGAATATTCCATGCCACTGACAGTGTGATTACTGCATGAGCAAACGTTTAATTTTGGATTGTGACTGGCATGAGATGGATTTGTGGTGGCTTTTCTCTTTAAATGAGGCAAACTTGAAGCTGAGCTCTTTACCCAGTACTAAACAAGACCTAGAGCAGTGTTCTATCTCCTAATAAAGGGTGTACCTTGCTGTTTTAGTTGGTGTTTTGTTTTTTTAAATTCAGGTCAGTCTTTGACAGCCCATCAGACAGGTTATGTGGTGCTTGTGCATGAAAGATTGACAAAGAACGATGTCAGGTTTACCCAGATCCTAAGGCTGGTTGTTGAACGGCTGACTCGTCTTTTCTCAGATACAAAGGCTCTGAACCTGCAGCTAGAGCAAAGCATATAGAAATAAACAAAGCAAAGGAGAGAGCTGGAAATTATAGCTCTGAATAATGCGCTCCGACGCCCTGCGATAATTACTGCTTTTGTTTGCTCTCCTCATTAAGAAACTGACAGGTGAGGTAGTGTCTGTGTACTCCTTGCTCAGACCTCTGTCATTGGTGGGATGAGAAACTGCATTAGGAAGGTTCCATTTTTCGTCTCAGTTTTGACGCAACAGCTGAAAAACGAACATTTTACGACCTCAGCTCTCTGATGTGGACACAATGAGTAGGTGAGGGGTAGCCATTATCTTTCAAATGGTGCATTCATAAGAGAAGAGCAGGGAGCAAAAGTCTGTTAAATACGCTCCTATTGGCCTTGCTCGCTTTCGTCAAATGCAGGATCATTACACAGCAAATGCAAATGTGGATATTAGTGTATGAGTAGTTCTCCTTTCTGCTTACTTTTGGTACATTTGGTTAAATTCGGTTCAGTGTCATTCATTTCTCTTTCAGTATGTGTTCACTCTTTCCTCTTCCATCTCTTCTGTTTATTTGTTTATGCTTTGCCTTTTTTCCATCCCAAATAAAATAATAAAATAAATTCCTTCCTGTGTTTGTGACTCAGTGGTTCAGTCTTCTTTATTTGCTTCATTTGCCTTTCTGCTCTTCTGCGCTCTCCTTTCAGGCTTTAGCCCCTCAGGTGTAGTCTCACATGACTGTGTAGTACTGCCACACAGTGTGCATGTTTGTTACTGCAAGGTGTTTGAGAACTGGTGATGTGTAACACAAGTAATAAAAAAAACACATTTTTATTACTTCAGTACAGTATTAATCATAATGCAGCTACTGTGGCAAAAATGGCGTGTTTTGGAACCAAGCATTTGCTGCATTGTCTAAACTTTCAAAGAAAGTTAATAAGGTAAATGTTAATAAGGTATTTCTGATTGAACTTTTCTGAAAGCATGTTAGAATGTGATTAGACATGCATTTGTTATTGATAAGTCACATTTTTCAGCAGAAATGACAAAATAAAGTGCAATTTTATTTGAATTCCTTCACACTCATCTGTGTTTGGCATATTTTTAGTTAGATTTGTTTTTTTGTATAGTTTTCATCCAAGAAAGATAAAAAACCTTGTTTGCAAAGCAAGCATAAAAAAGTCAATGCAGACTTGAACGTATCAATACAGCATTTAGCTACCAATGAATCATATATATATATATATATATATAATTACATTGAAACACAACAGCAAAATCACTGTAATACAGTTATTTCTGCTAAATGAGTTAAATGATCACCAATAAGCCTATTCCTTTTGAATTACTTTGGAACCTTTTGGCTGCATAGTTTAGCCTCATTTAAGATTTGTAGCCTGATCAAGTCCAGGATTTCACTCCTTTTTTTACTCTTTTCTGATCAGGGACAGGATTTTAGCCTGATCTAGTTTTTAACCAGGCACAGTGCTGCATTTCTAGGTGGAGGTAAAATCAATTAATACCTCACTGCCCGACTGTGACCTAATATTGTGGCAGTGCAACAGTACCAGGGACGACTGGTTATTTTATCTGGAGCATTTTTTTAGGAACTATTTTCTTACTTTTCTTTAGTGGACTCTCTGCTTTCTGCTTGCTTCTGTGTTCCTGAACTTTACTTTGTTCTGTTCTATGCCTGGCCTTTCCTCAGAAACTGCTCTTCATTTCCCTCTGTCCCTCCAACCCCCCCACCATCTCGTTCTACCCACCTCTCTTTTCCTCTTTGTCTCTCTTTATTCTTTCCCTCTCTCTTTCTCCTATCTCTGCAGTCTCCTCAGGGCCCGTCTGCGTTCTGAGCTGCTGGAGCCATTGGGAGAGCAGAAGAGACGCTTCAGCGCTTCCTAAAAGCAGGAGTCACATTCCTCCTCATTCGCAGCTTCCTTCACTTCACTCTCTTTTCTTCACTTTTTCAAACCCCCCCCCCTTCAAGACCCTCTCCAAGGGGCTTCCTGTGCCTGCTGCTACACTTTAGATAGCACAACAAGGTCAAAGATTTTGGTTGCTACAGCTGGTTTCACCTAATCAAAGCCAGTGGTTCTCAAACTGGTCCCCAGGGACCGCCCAGACAATCCACATATTTGCTCCAACCCAGCTTGCAGTATGTGTACAATGATCTTGGGGGTCCCTGACCTTGAAGATGTTTTAAGACTGTTTAGAAATATGCATGATTTGTTCCCCTCCTAAGTTTATTGCCTAGATAAAGAACGATCAAAATTTGTTTGCTTGCTAATTTGTGTAAAGACGTTAATCCTACACTCATACTGGGGTGTATGTTAAATTGATTGATGGATTGAAGGCCTCATATTCCCTTGCAGTGTGTTTCTTTTTTTATGATCATTGTTGTGCATCAGCTTTCTTTTCCGTTTTCAACGTTTGTTTTTTAAAGGGCCCTTATTACTGAGTTGGCTGTTGTTTCAGCACTTGTTTTGGCAGATCTGCTGGTTTTGCACAGAAACACATTGCACATAAACAGTAACAGCCTCTCAGCTGACCACCTCATTTTCTCTCTCTCTCTCTTTTACTTACTCACTCACTCACTCTCTTTCTCATCCTGATTGTCTAAGCCAGGAACCAAGCACATGTTTTTTTTTCTATGGGACTCATAGCATTCTTGAAGCTTTTAAAAATGTATCGGAGAGCTTTTTTTTTTATTACTGGAGCTGGACTCATTTCATTGTGTATGGGTTTATAGGGGGAAAGACTTTATTGAAAATATAACTAATAATGCTGGTCATGTTTTATAAAGTGCACTGCAGAGCAGTTTGGATTTGTGTTTTGATCGATGTACATTTTCTTAAGAAGAAATGTATTGTTGTCTGAGAGTCCAAGAGAATGAATGCTATAGATAGCAAGTCATTTTGCTTCGTCTGTGTGAATCAAATGGTGGATGTATAACTGACGCCTCTTGCACTTTTGTTCGTTATTCAATAAATGTCTTTTCTGCTTCCGACTTTCCCTTTCTTCTTTTCCACTTTCCTTCCTGAACATTATAGTAATTGTCTTCTATTTTTCTATTCTGTTTCCATTTTACTACACTGCTGATTATAGAAAACACAGATGCAGCACACTGTAACACAAATATGTTCAGGCGACATATAGACACTTATTCACTCACAAATATGTTTTTCACAGCTTTGATGTACTTACAGATATGTAATAAATGCAATAGTGAAACCAATGATAGTATTTAAATATGATTTGCTAAGTAATAATGCACCATGCAGTTGTGGCAGACTGTATACATACAGAACTATGAAATAACTTTTTTAAAAATTGAGAAACAGCAGTCCCTGTGCATTTGAGCTTACTCAGTTCATTTGCTTTCCTCTGTTAAATGATTGTACTGTTATAGATGACACAATAAGATTGTTTCTGGTTACTGTGTTATTCCCCTGTGACCATGGACCCAGCTGTCCTGGTGAACCATGTTGACTAATAGCAGGGCTTCTTTTGTTGTTTAAGATGGGATTTATCAGACGATCAGAATTACAGGCCGTGTCCTCCTCCTCTCTGCTCCAGGAGCCCCCTGCCCCCTCAATCCGCCTTCGGTTCCAACTCCCCCCCACACAAGGTCAACAAGCTGCCTTCGGTTAGTCAGCTCATCAACCCGCAGCAGCGCAACACCCTCACCCCGTCCAGTATGGCTGGAGGCCTCACTGACAGTAAGGCTTTTCTTTAAGAACATGAGGTCCAATACTATATCAACAATACTGTATTAGTGTAATTCAAACATTATATATATTAATCAAATAGTAACCCCCACTAAAGAGCATAGGACAGTTTAGAACTGAGATATAGAGATTATTTCTATTATTTTGAAATTTGACAGTCAAGTCAAGTCAAATAGGCGTTTATTGACATTCTAATTATATAAACAGTGAAATGAAACAACATTCCTCAAGGCCCATGGTGCAACAGGACAGGACTAAAGAGAGAGTGAAAAAAACAAAAGAAATAAGAGAACAAGACAATATTCAGTGCAGTTGAGAGGAGCAGTAACGGCGCTAGTGTGAATGAATACAGGATTAGCACATAATGTATTCCAGCAATGTAAAAAAAAAAAAGCAAAAACTGAGGAAAAAGATCATAGAAACTAGCAGCAACAGGATTATAATAATTGTATATAATAATGGTATTTACAGTGTCAGCTGGAGAGTAAATTTTCTCTGTATATGGCAGAGGAGTTTAGTGTGGTGTGTGTAAGCAGTGTGATTGTAAGAAAGAAACCAATCATATCGAATCAAAAATCTATATTCCTTTCAAGATTCAAGATCAAGATTCAAGATTCTTTATTTGTCACATGCATAATCATAGTACAACAGTACAACACACAGTGAAATGTATCCTGAACTGCTCCTTTCTGACTGTGCAAACATTATAAACAATAAGTAACTTTTAAATTAAAAAATCTGGAAATGTATAAATATAAAAAATTTTAAAAATCTATATTAAAAAAATTACAATTCATTGTAATTGTAATTCCATCACAGAAATATTAAACATAATTTGTAAATTAACTTGATATTAGATGTGTAATTCCGATCATTCAGGCTCATAACCCATGCTGTAAAATAACTGTTAGTAATTGCCGAGTTGATTTTCTTTTAGTGGGTCTCCTGCCTCAGGTCCCTATTGAGGTTGAGCTTGTCTAAGCATGACAGGTTCTGAGCACCCGTCTGTGCCTCAGTGTCTCTCTGACAATCAGTTTCCTTTTGCATGTAAACTGGATCTTTGTGGGACAAAGCGCTTCCTAATCCCTGGGGCTCAGTATTTATCATATTATGTGAAACTGACCTCACCTGTCCACTATTTCCTAATCCACTCCCACATCGCCACTGGCTATAGTTCAAACCAAGCATACTCAGCTCATCAACGGTGTGACATTCTGAAGCAGACTGTAGAATCTCTCTACAAAACTATAAGAAAAGAAGAGGAAAGAAAAAAAAGGGCGCAGAAAGACTTAGTGATGACATGATTGGAGGCTTTCATGTCTCAGGCTGACTAACAGTACTAACAATAAATAATAATAAGTTGTTTTAAAGTTTTCCCACTTGGTTCCTTTTCCTGCAGTGACCCCTATGATGAGTGCTCATATCCCTATGAACACAGACATGAGCTCACTCAGTCCCACCCATGCTCTGCAGCCTCAGTTACCCATGGTGCCCTCCTCTCACTGCACACCCCCACCACCCTACCCAGTGGACAGCAGCATCTCCAGGTATGCCTGCATAAGAGCACAATTCCAGTACTTTCTTAATCCTGCCCCTGGAAATCTCACTGTCCTCCACAGTTACAGCTATTCCCTGCCTCAACACCTCATACAGTTTATCAGTCTTTTATAACCTGGCCCAGGTGTATTGAGACAGAGCTGAAACTGTGTAAGGCAATGGGTCCCCATTAAGAAACACTAGCGTAGACCATGGATGGTTCATCTAAAATAATCAGACATCATTTCACTTGTAAATGTATCTATTTCAGCTTCCTGTTGCGGCTGGGATGTTCTTCCTGTCTTGACTACTTCACTGCCCAAGGGCTTACCAACATCTACCAGATTGAGAACTATAACCTAGAGGTGAGATTTTGTCAGGTTTCTTTTGTGTGTGGAGGTATACATTCTCCATCTATTACTGTAAACAGTCCACTGCTGTTAGAAACCCCAGTCAACAATATAGGAGCTAATAAAAGAATGTGTACAAATTGAAGTGTATGTGCTGTGTGGTGACCATATGGTGCATTTTCAGGACCTGTCCAGACTGAAGATTCCTGCTGAGTTCCAACATTTGATCTGGAAGGGTATTATGGAGCATCGGCAGACCATGGAATTCTCTCCTCCACCTCACATCCTGCGCACATCCACCGGTGCCTCCACGGTCAGTGTTGGCTCCACAGAGGCGCGAGGGGAGCGCGTGATCGACGCCGTGCGTTTCACTCTCCGCCAGACCATCTCCTTCCCCCCGAGAGACGACTGGACCGACTTCTCCTTCGACCTGGCACCAGACTCACGCCGCAACAAACAGCAGCGCATCAAAGAGGAGGGCGAGTAAACGACATACACGTTATATATCCATACTTGCTCATGTGCTGTCAGTCACATACACACACTGCCATGTACACAAAAAATTGTACAGTTTAACAAAGTGCTCGATTTCACTTAAACGTATGCTGATAAAATGCACTTAATGTCCTCTTTTTTTTTTGGGTGTATTTTGGTCTGGTTGTCATTTCAAGCCCCTAGTTTGATGCAAACTGCTGTAGCTTAGGGTAAGCAGTGCTTTGCCATTTTGGATTATTTCGGAATGTTTCTTGAGACGCAGCACTTAAGAAATGCTGACATTGGTACTACTTTGAGCTGTTGCCATTCTTTCTCTACTAAGAGAAACATATCTTTAAGGGGTTTCTTTTTTGTTTGTTTGTTTTTACCTGGGCCAGGTATGTTTTTTGGATTGTAAAGAACCTTTACTCCAAATAGGATTCATAGTATTATACTGTTTGATAATCTGTTTTGTCGTAACATTTTATTCCAGTCTGACAATAATTTGAATGCTTGCATTTGTCAGGTTTGATTGTAACACTTGTTTTGGTTACAGACAATGTTTCTAGTGTTCTTTATCCATTAATGGTTATGGTTTAAGACTGATGTCATGTAGCCTCCATGTAATACTGTAATTCTGTATCGTTTATTTTCATGCAAACATGAACTGTAATACTGCCATACACACACACTGCCATTTGATGAATACGAACAAAGTTAACATGCCAACTCTTCAGTATTTCAGAGTTAATTGCTCATTCACAATTTAGGTTTTGTACAGATGTTTTGGTTCTTTTTCATACTATGTTCAGATGTTGTAAATATGCAGTGTACTTATTTTGATACAATATAAACCAAAAAAATAAAATTATGCTACTGGATGAATGCGTCTTGGCTTGTCTAAATGCACTAAGTATGAAAATATAGATGGAAACCATTAACTTGCAAAAAATTGGTAAACAAAGCAGTAGACTACTTTTAAATTTATTAAAACAAAAGATTTTACAAAGAACAACGTGATTTCAACAAAAACTGAATGTACAAGTTCAGAATCATGGTCTTTTTTTGGGCAGAATATGAAGTTTTAAACTGCAAAGCAAATGGTTAATTTAACCCATGTGAAGAAAGCATTCTTTCTCAGCCTGTTCTATAGTTTGGTCATTAAACAAACTCGTTAAGACACAAATCACTGAATATTGGTTATAACAGAAGGTCATGTTTAGCCAGTCATTCATCTCACTGGTATACAGCCACACATGAAACCATGCCCATACTGTATTTTTTTTTTCTGAGTCTGAGCATAAATACTTTAATTACAAAATATCTTCACTTGAAGCTGATCTTGTTAGTGTGATTGGCCACTTCCGCGTTCATTCATAAATATAACTTACTGAAAGCCTATCGATAAGTAGGTTTACAGTATATACAAAACATTTACCCACAGAGCTTTCCTATTAAGCACTTCTTTAACACTGCAAGCATGGAGATCAAGAGACATTCGGAATGAGTCATCAATGGGATATTTATGAGATTTCAAATTTCACATTTGAATGACATTATCACAGAGCAACCGGAACTGTGTTTGCATGTGCACGCATCTGTGTCTATGCCACACTTTTTTTTTTGGAGTTTTGTGCAGTTATGTGATTACAGTACAAGAGTAACAACCTTTCAGAATGACAACCATCACCCCTATTGTGCTCCCTGTGACCCTCAAAACAACAAATATACACAGTATTTCTTTTAAGTGGTCTTCAACTCCTGTGTTGCTACTCGCAGGCATGAACACTGTTCTGATAAAATATCATGTCTCTTAATAGCCCAGCAAAAATGTACTGCACCAATTAAATGGCTAAACAATGAGTACATCTATAAATTATAAAGAACAAAACACTGAGCATTTCCCAGACTGGACACACAAAGTCTTTGTATCTCGCCCCAGGGTCCCCCTTGAGTCCCTTGTATAAAAAACTGGATTAGGATTAAGGCTTGACACAGATATTTGAGACAGCATGTCTGACGTATATCTATAGGGTGACATTTCCTTGATATAAACAATAACAAAAGCCAAAGGCCAGGGAAAAGGAGGCTTTTGACATCTGAATGTGTCAAAAATTTCCCATCGATCTGATGAGTGTGTGACCCCAGCATCCTGCTGTGGCTCAAATACTGAACGTCAGTACAGTCCTGGGAGTAAATAAGGAAAAAGGGACAGAGAGAAAAAGAGAGAAAGATAGAGAAAGAATTGGGATGGAGGAAGAGAGACTGAGAACAAGTGTGGGAACAATCCATCCTCTTCACTCCTCCCTGCACCCCTGTGCTGACTGTGTTAGAGCCTTGGCAGTCTTGGTTATGGCCAGAGTCCAGCCTCTGCACCGCCGGCATCTTTATGAGCTTTCCAATGCATCCAGAACCTTCATAATCTGCTGCTTGATTGCTTTTGTGGCATCCCCAGCATTTGGTATCAAATACCTGCAAAAAAGAATAAAAACATTTGAGCAGGTTCAGTAGACATTCAATTTGGATCAAGATTGGATCAAAATTAGGGACACTTTGCTGATATCGTTCATTTTTGAGAAGAAACCATCATTGCAAATCCATACAAAGTCATAAAAATGGAACCTCCTTATAATATGAAGAAACATTTTGGTGTAAGAACAGTTTAAACACATGCTTTTATCTTCACAGTCACGAAACCCAACTCAGTTGAACACTTTTTGGAGATTTTGGATAGACACATTAGATACACCTCTATTATCAAAACACCAACCGAGTCACGATCTTTTTAGAAGGATGGTGTTCCCACCCTGCAGTGCAGTTCCACAGACTTGAAGAATCAATGTCAAGGCGCTTTAAAGAAGTTCTGTTGGCCAAAGCTGGACCAAGACTGTTATAAAACTATGAACATACATTTTTGAAGAATATAAGAAAGAGAAAAAAAAAAAAAAAGAGTAAAGAATGGAAATACGAAACAATGTTGTAATGAAATGTCAGATTTCTTTGTTAGCATGTCTGACAAAACCGTAGCCAAAACATCCATATCCAAAAAATGTCTGTGGAACAGAGCACTATACTTTCCATAAGCACTCTCCTATCAGGCCTGAGCATCTTTCTTCCTCTCTTGGGCAGATGCTATCTCAGCCTGTCTCTCAGAGGACTGTCTACATAATGTACTGAGATTTAAATGCATTTTTAGATAGTGGGTGTTTATTCAAAAACTAATAGAAATACATTGGCAAGCGAAGGTGTGGCTATTTTTAATGGGTTTAGTAAATCAGCAATATTTGCACTGTCAGACTGCAAATTAGCATATTGAACATTAACTGCATACATTTCAATAAACCTGTTTTGATGATTTCTGTGACTTGGGAAAGAAAGCCTGTGCACTTTTATCATCACTTATATCAGCACACTTGGGGGAAAAAAAGTCCATTAAACAAAAGACATGTCAAATTTTTATTCTTTATACCAGGACAATACTTTGATGAAAATATAGTGTTTTAAGTGTTGATGCAAAAAAAGGTAGTGTATATGGGAAGCACATTCAATGTGAAATTCAGCTTAGATGAGCTTGTGGGTACCTTTCTACAGCCATGATTTCCACTCCTGCTGCGTTGTTGTTTCCAAACTTGAATGTAATTAGCTCTGGATGCTTCTTTTTTGAAGTGATCTTCACCACAGAGCTTAAGGCCTGTCTGGACTGGATGTAGGCGAAACCTTTCCGAGAGGCGATCTCCCTCAGACAGTACATATGTGTCGCTGTGACTAGCAGGTGGCTATGGAAGACAAAAAGATTCAAGATTTTTATTTGCCATTGTGCATGAGACCAGCAGTCCATGCACATTGGAATTCTTGTTGAAAGCTCTCTCCGAGTCAGGTTACATTTTTGATATGTAGAAAATACAGGAAAATAAAGCAGTGAATAAAGCAGTCTACCAGTAGTATACAATATATGATATAAAACAATATATAAAAGATAAAGACATAAAGATATAAGTATCACTGTACAAGAGGATTATCTGCAAGGATTATCTACAAAGGACCATAGGTCAATAAAATGCACCGTTTAGAAAAGACAAGCCCAAACAACAATAGGCATAGCTGGACAGTTTAATCCTACCAGTTAAAACTGACTTTCTAACCACATAATCAAACTTCTGCAATGCTAATCCCACGCCAAATCCAATATGAAAACCAGTGAAATGATGAAAACCAAGGACCTTCATGCACTGATGAATGATTGCTACAAATATATATTATCCTGGTGCGGAGCATGAAGAGATAACCTACATTGATTATTCAGTAACTATTTAATGGTCTCTTCTGCAATAATTTAGTGTCAATATTTGTTTAAGTATATGGATCAAAAGAAAATGATTGTTTGGAGTAACTGGCACAGACTGCGCAGAGAGATTCAACTGAAAAAATGTACTGGTTTAACGTCTGATCTGCTTTAGTCTCACCTGGGGAACATGTGCCCAGTCTCCTTAACCTCATTACATGGAATGTGGTGCTTCACGTCTGGTTTATTAATCCATGTTTGTATGTTCACAATCTCTTTGCGGTCATCATCTGACATTGATGAGCTGTCAATCTCATCTAAAAAGACACAAAAATAAAGTAGAAAACTCATGGAACAGGCCTACAAATGTGCCCAGTCAGAACTACAAAACAAACAGCACTTAATCCAGCTTTGATATATTTTTTTTCTACTTCAATGTATATTTTAAAAGATACATAAAAAAAAAAAAAATCACTGGCTTTCTGGGCACTGTATTTAATTATACTTAATTATAATTAAATTATCTTATAAGGTTATAATTGCTGTTGCACCTTGGACATGTCTATAGCTCGCAAACATGTCCTTTATATTTTTGCTTATATGTATACTATATAAATAAATTAATTTAAAAAATTACTTGTGGATTTGTGAGTTTTGTACTATTAGTTGTACCTGTGTCGTATTCCTCTTCATCACCAATGCTAAAGACAGGCTTCACACCTCTATATGGTTTACCCACTCTATCACTACTGCTTACATGCCTGTAGGAAGGGCAGAGTAATGCATAATAAAGTCACTTTAAGTGTATATACGCATGCACACGCACACACTTGGAGCTACAATCAGAAAAAAAAACCCATCAGAATCATCAGAATAAGAAGAGTTTTTAAAAGAGTTATAAATGCTCACGAATCTAGAAGGAAAAATGGTGAGTAACGTTAGTTGCAAGACACTCAGGTTAAAAGCAGCAACATCTATGATGACAACCAAAGCACTGAGAAACCTACATGCTTTTACGGGTTAACTGTGCTGTTTCCTTTAAGCAAAAGAATTAAATACTGACTCGCTTTGGTCATCATCTAGTGATTAACATTGACGAATGAGTGAGAGGAAGAGTCGGAAATCATTCCTCACAGCTCAGACAGAGAAGGAGATGTTAGAGCGAGCACACTGACAGACTGAGCAACATTCTTTTTTAAATATCCAAGCTGACAATTCTGCTGTTAATTTCAAAACAGACACACTAATGAAGAAAGAGACGTAACTTGCGTTCTTCAAAAAGCTGCATTAACAGTAGTTGGCCACACGATGGCACTGAACAGGTTCTGCTAGGTCCCACTGACAGTCATTGTGCTAAATTTGGATTAGTTGTAAAGTGTACTTTTTATTTTATCTTGATTTGTTGTATAGCTTGTTGCTCTTAACTTTGTTCTGTCCACTTTCTGGCATAACAATATTACTGAGAAGATAAACCCTTATCAGTCCCACATGTGGGAAATTTGCAATGTGTTCAACTTAATACAAAGTGATTTGTCAGAAGATAAACTCTCTAAAGTGTGTTCATAAAATTTAGGCAGGCCATTTTACAATTGTTCTGGAAAAAAACCCCTGAATAAACAAAAACAGAATAAATGAAATTTGCATAAGTGTCATGACCTAGGATCCCATCTCCATTATTATCACGACATCAAGTCAGTATGTTTCTCTACAATACGCCACTTCACCATAAAACACTGAATGACTGCATATTTTTTTAAACATTAGTGAAATTCCCCTTTAAATCTCTGTCTATGAAAGAAAGTGTTTTTGACTGCATCAGTCTGACTGATGAACAGCCTTGTTTCCATCCTGCAATATGTGAACACATTGATGCTATTAGTCACCATCCTAAGACTGTCAAGATGGTTTACCCTGAACCAATAACATTCATATAACTCAATCCAAGTTCTGACTCTCCCCTAAACATGCATGTGATCTAAGCCTAACAGTTCTGATCATTCTTGCAGACATGTCCCAAAGGCAACAGACAGATTCACAAAAGAAATCATTTAGCCTCTGAAAAGCCAAGGAGAGCTGCAACATAATGAACGCACGAGTGTTAGTGTGCTACAGTGCTACAGTGCATGCAGAGGTAAAGGAGGAGGCTTCAGACTTTGCTCTTTGCCCCTCTGCAGTGAGCCAGGCCAGGCAGTGCCACTCTGAATGGGCGTGTCAACAGCACTGGTGGCACTCATGCTGGTGAGGGTTTGGACAGACGGGCACAAGTTCTTACCGATCAGGTATCCCCTTCTCTGGCCAGGGCAAAGTGAAAGATATTCTAGTTTGGAATAACAGGGCATTAGCAGGGAGGAAGGGATGGAGGAACAACACATAAGGGGGTCAGGAAATTAAAAACACAATTAAAAAATAATAAAATAAGCAATTAATGCCACAGTTTATTTACTTAAAATATTTTAATAATTGTGAACTGTTTTCTCCACTATTGAATTGTTATTGTAGAAACCAAAAATCACAAGATGGAGAAAAAAATATGAAATGATTACTTGATCTTTAAACAAATTAAAGATAAGTTTTCAAATAAAAGCAAGAAGATACAAGAGAGAATGGGGCAGAATTTTAAGTTTGGGGTCAGGTTTGGGGGAAAAACATAAAAAGAAGGTCATCACCTGTCCACTGGCGTCGACGTGTTCTCAATAAAGCTGATCACCTTCTCTTTCACGTTGACTGACTTGGACTTGAGGGCAAAGGTCATTTTGTTGACGAGGGATTTGACACCTTTGCCATCTGCTGTGCTATTTAGCTCGCCCTATATGAAACACAAATACACATAGGACATAAACCAAGACATAAAACCTGCTATACATACAGAAACACTGCAGCTGTTAGCAAGCATTCTAAAACAGAAAAGTGAAGCAAAACACTTGTAGGTGCCATATTTGTTATATCCATGAGGTGGCACTAAAACCCTTGTTTTGTGAAGCTCTCCACCCTATTCCTTTAACACACTGCAAAGAGAGCTAACATGTATGTAATGTACCTGTGTAAAAAGAGCCACGTGTAAAATACAAAACAGAATGCGTTGTTTAGTGTATCTGCATTTAAGAAAAACTCACAATAAATCAACATTACTTTCGTTGATTACAAATGGCTACATAGAAGTGAACATGCGTTAATTAATGAAAGACAGCAGGAGGTTTTTACATACATGAGAAAAATTGTAAAAATGAAATGTATGCCATGCACAGTCTCATGCATCAGTATTTACTCAGAGCAATGTCAATTTGTTAAAATATTAAAAAGATTGACATTAAAAAAGCACAAATAGTTTAAATGACAATTCCTACTTGCATTGGTGTAAAAAAAATGAGTATATTCTCTATGTGAGCTCTTATTACAATGTTATTTACTTCATTTGCTTCCTTTTGTTTGATTCTTATGGGTAGCCAGTGATGCTGATTCAACATGCTCAACTGGCTTAAAGCAAAGCTGACAAAAGTTGGACAAACTTCAGCCAGTTGCCCACTGATGCCCACCAATGCCCCGATGGCATCTGATGGCCAACAGTTAGCGTGGTGTGTCAGAGCCCTTAGGGGCACTTTCCATCAGAAAATCTCTGAGTATATTGCCTCATGCGATTGTTACATTTTCCATGTGATTGTGCCCTAGAAAAACAGAGGACATGCAGCTCTGTGCAGGTACTTTTACTCACTGACACTCACTCACACACACATGCACACAAACTCACATCTGCTGAACTGAGGCTGCTGTGGGATCCTGAAGTGCTGACGATCCAGTGCACATAAACGTTGTCTGGACCCTCCACATTGATGTCAGCCAAGTGCTGCTGCAGTGCTAGCCACAGACAAAACAAGGCAGAAAGATGTTTCTGTAATTTATTGACAGTAAACTGAATTTTTTTTAACTACTAGAACTGCTACTATTGATTCTGCCACTGTAAAGAGAGTCTATAGGGTCAGAAGAAAATTCAGTTTGAACAATAAAATCTTTGATAATGCCTATGATAATTCAGCAAATAAAGTTATAGAAGTATGTACACTCAGAACTATTTCCAAAGAACCAATGAAATATTTCCATCTTAAGACACATCTTGTGTATGTAAGGAAATAAGAAACAGGGTAATGATATATTGTAGCTACATACCCATAAATCCACCTTTAGCTATGCTGACATATTCTTTGTTTTTCTGCCAAAAAGAAACAAGTTGTCAGGTGCAAGCTGTTATTCATGATTTATAATCAAGCAGAAATTAAAGAGCAGGCATAAATGCTGCAGGGAGACATTAACTTTGTGCAAAACAGAATATTAAGGCCACAGACAGAAATCGGTGCCCCTAGCAGGTCTATTCTTGCAAAAATCAGGGCATATCCAGTCCAAATCTGAAGTACAGTAATGCATATGTTAGTGCTTGAGTTGGCTGTGTGTCTGACCTGTAGGAAGTGGGCTAGAACCATGTTCATATACATGTCCTCCTCCTCGCGCCCACTCCCCATGAAGCACAGGTGCTCTCCACTGGCCACTGAACCTGACTCCAGAGACTGCTTCTGTGCCTCCAGCAGGGATTTCACCGACAGAGCAAACTCAGCCGGGTTGTGCAGCATCTGCAGAAGCAAGAAATTACGACTGTAACAATCAGATGTTTATCATACTGTTATATATAAAAGTGAAGAAAAGTGCAGTACTACTTAAAAGACAGTACTACTAGTTTTAGCTATGGAATGTATTTATGCATAAATAATACTAAACTAAACTAAAAATAATACTAAAGTAAACTGCATGCTTTAAAAGGCAACAGAAAAGAAACAGGCTTGGAACACAGGCTGCAACACATTTTAATAGAGAAGTGCATTATATACATAAACAAAAACAAACTTGTGTTAAATATTAATGAATTCACATGCTACTAAATTTAGGAAACTTTTGAAAACAGAACAACATCAATGTTTTCCAGTTCAGCAACTAAATCCATCTCTGAAAGGCTCATTGTGCGCACATGGCATCTGACTGCTACTAACGTTCAGCTTGATAAACAATCTTTTGTTTCCCCTTGGGCTGATAAAACCAAAGCACAGAGGCATGGATAGAGCCTATTTAAATTTCCTGAGAGGTGAAATTATGAGAGACCTGTGATTAAGGACGCCAACAGCAAGTTACTGACCAAACACTTTTCACTGGCATCCTATTTTTTTACAGTAAAACATCCTAAACAACTACTTTTCAAACAACTAGACGACTTCTAAAAACGAGCAGCCATTAAACCCCTACAGGGCTCTCTCTGCCATGCACAACAATAAGAAAATGATAATGAAGAAATCCTACCAGGTCAGAGTCCAGGTGGAAAGCAGTTGACAGGTGTCCAGCATTGTACTGCTCTGCAGGGCGACAGTCCACTACAAAGAAGCGCACTCCTTCCTGAAAGCAAACAATCCAGCCCACACATTTATACACCACACATTACCCCATGAGTGACAAAGGCAAAGATATTATAGTTTCAATCCAGAGACTTTGCAAGTGGCAAACTAGGGCTCTATTTAAATCTGCACATCAAAGATGTGCAATTAAAAATAATGAATCCTACAATTAAAGATAAAATGAATTTGTA
>JBBPCW010000106.1:8585639-8596832 GCA_037974425.1 Phenacogrammus interruptus
ATTATTATTATTATTATTATTATAGTGATCTGAACTTTATCTATTTGCTGAGGTGGTCTGGGCTAAATGTCACCACATATCTTTTGTTGCATAAATGTTAATGTGCTCTAATGCATTTCCAACAATGACGCCATAGGAAAATACTAGGGATGCACTGAAAACCGAAAATGAGGAAACACTTGGCCGAAATCCGAAACACTGAAATAAATTATCACATTATTAAAGGAATATGTTACAAACCTATTAAAATATATATTAATTAAATATCTTCCCTCATAAAAGAAGTATTCAAGTGCATTATTATATGACTGTTGTCAGTCTAGTAATATTCTATGTTTATGACGACTCTAGTAATATTGTCTGTGCTCAAACAGCTCTTTGTTTTCCCAAATTTAGTCAAAGGTCGTGACCAACACATCTCTATCAAGAACGGTATTGACAGCTTGAGTTCATTTGACAGGATTTGCACGGCTCTTGGGATAAGACTAGAGACAAAATGTACCATGACAATTTATACATATCTAAAGAATTTTGTGTTTGGGAGCCAATGGCTCCAAAGGTTTTTATTTTGTCTGGAGCCCTGTATGGTTGTACAGTATTACAATATGCCTAGTAATTCTGAGAAGATGGCTGTAATTAGATTTTTGCATTGTTGGTGTGATATTAATTTACATCTAACAGAAGCAATATAGGCAATAACGAAATCTGAAGGTAAGTGGTCAGAAGGAGACCTTAGACACAGGAGTAGGATGTGTCTGGAGAACTGTCCAAGACATATTTTCTAACAAAGTGTAAACAGTGCTTGTAGGACATGGCAGACAAATTAGCAACTTACAGAACTTGAAGATACTTTTAACGTCTCAGTGCTACACACCACAGCACACCTCAGAGGTCTTGAGTATTCCAGGCCTTGACAAGTCAGAATTGTTCCCCATACATTATTATGTAGGTGCTTTCATTGTCGTGGCAGATCAATGTACATTGTCATATGTACAGTAAAATTCAGTTCATCCATTCACTAGATATTGTAACCAGCTGTTAAGAAGCCTGAACCTGAGGCACAACAAACACATTTAGGGCCGGTTTCCCAGACAGGGATTAAGCCTAGTCTTAGATTATGTAGTGATGGGAATAGAGATTTTCCATTGAAAAGAAAAGGGTAGTCCAAGACTAGGCATAATCGCTGTCTGGGAAACCGGCCCATAGTGTTTGTTTCAGATAATCCATAATATATGGTCTTATTAGAAGTTTCACAATACCTGGATTTTAATTTGACCATCTCTTTCACAGCAGTTTCAGAATGATTCGCCTCCTGAGGAGGAGATCAACTACTGCTATACCTAGAGGTGGGTGATTTTATCGATTTTATCGATTAATTCAAATTTACAGCTCAGGACAATGTGTTTATGAAAATCGATGTTATTACTTATTTTACACACGAGCACCAAAAGCAGAACTAATATGACTACACAGGGAAATTAGCGCAGCGCACCCAAACACTGTAGCATGGTTTGTGCACAAGAAAAGGCCTTACTACATCTGTAATATGGAATTGGTTCGGTTTTGTGCCATTAGACACAGACCAAACATGTCCTGTGTCCGACAGCTTAGGCTGCGTAGCCACTCTCTGCAGTGTTACGTTAGTCATGTTAGCTAGCGGTGACGTTTCAGATGCCATGCAGAATGCTGATACTGTTACTGTACTTTAACACCGACTTGCAGGTTGTGCAGGTCTCCGTGCTGTTTGTGTGGTCTAGAGCAGGGCTGGACTACGACAAAAAAAAATGGCACGGGCATTGTGAGCCAGCCCACCAGGCTGTTGTTCCCGAGGGGGGTGGGTGCTGCTGACGGGATTCTGCTCCGGCCCAAATCTATCATCGGGCCACCAGGCAAATGCCCGGTGTGCCCAATGTCCAGTCCAGCACTGATCTAGAGTAAAGTATCTCCACACATGTGATGCGTCTGTCTCCTCTGCTATGTCTCTCGTCTTGTTGTGGTTTTGTTTTTATTTTCCCCTTGCGCCAACAGTACCGGCCCTTTTATAAAGGGACTATAATAATTGGTTAAGTCAAAGAACGTGTGTCAGCGTCAGCCAATCAGAGGCAGTGCCTGCATTGTGTAAACTAGCACACGCACAGAGAAAAAAAAAAACCACACAACTAAACTTTTCTGTTAATGCCCGAGTGCCATATGACAAGAATGGGACACGGTGGAATACCTATACCCTTATGATACATCACACGTATTATCATGAGGAAATATAATCAAATAAAATCAGGAAGAGCTAGGCAAAGCCTCGTACACCAGATATGAACGGGGCTACTACAACAAAACACCAAAAAGGCAGGCCTAAACTTGACTTCATATCTGCAGTCAATGTTTGAAGAGATATGACAGAAGTATTTTCTATATCCGTCGACCTAAATTAAAAGTCCTATAAGCTAAAAACGACAAGAGTTTTAAAGAAAAACTTTCAACTTTTCTGTATCTGCTTCATCTTTATCATTTAGTTATCTCAGAGAAGACTATTGACATGTCTCCCTCATGTAGTCATGAACAGATTTTAAACACTGGAGTGTTCTTTCAAAACATAACTTTCTGAGATATTTAAAAGAATAAATATTAAATCTCTTCACTATTGAACAGAACAAGATCTTGAAAAAAAGTGCTGTTTGGCTTAAATTGACATAAATAGAAAATAATTATGCGCAACATTGTTTAATCAATAATATGCTTACAGTAGTAAATGAAAAACTGGGAACAGTTTATGTAACTTTTCTAACACCCCATAGCTTTTTTGACAGGTGTAGACAATTCCAGAGCCCCTCAAACCTCTTTGGGTGTTGTGCAACCACTTACAAAGAAGAAAGAACTATGAAATAGGGCTGGGTGGTTTGGCCTAAAGTCTAAATCTCGATTAATTGAACATTTTAACTTGATTACGATTGATAAACGATTATTTTATATCTTTTTTATTTTTTTGGCCTCATAGTTCACTGACAAGTTGCTCAGTTGTCTCACTCAGGGTTTAAGCTCTCCGTAACATAACAGAGCGGGGTCACGTGACTCCAAACGCGGTAGTGTTTTTAAAGGGAAAGTAATCGAAATAATCGACCTGGAAAAATTTGATCGTTTATAGGTTCTGAATGTCGATTTCGATTAATCGCCCAGCCCTGCTATGATATCCATTCTCTGTAATGTCATTAAAAACTGGCAGTTAAAGTGAACTATTAGTGAGGTCAAGAAAAGATGTAGACATGAAAAAAATCAGTCAGGAAACTACAAGAAGATTTGGCTCCTAGGTATTCTGATGAATCAAGGTCTAATTCCAAAATATCTCCTTTTTAACCTTTAAAGGTACAGGCAAATCAGTTCATGGATGAGTGGGACTAACTGTTGTAACCAGAATATGGCCAGAATATTTAAATGCGTTGGTTTTGTGATATTCACTCTTAATTCTGGAAAAATTATGACAGGAGACCTTTAATATCAAAAGGCATCATAGTTGCAATGTGTACCTGTAAAATCTCAATACTAATATTTTGCCCATATATTTCATCTCTAATCAGAAGGTAATTTGTTGATAAACAGCAAAAAAAATCCTGGAAGCTAACATACCACAGCCAGGTAAGAAACTTAAGAAAAAAGAAACTAAAAATTACAAGATAATCGTCCAACACCTTAGCACCTAAAATGAAGCACCCAGAATTATTTTTTTGCTATTTGATTTTAAACATAGAGGGTGGTTATTACTGATTAAAAAGGTGCCAAATTTATGATTGAAGTGTGCAGAAATATGATATGTGGGTGTGTAGAACTATTTTTTTTACAAAATGTATCATCCAAATGTATAACAAAATGCATTATCTAACTAGAAGTTCCCAAATAGTTGTGTGTACAACTGTATATAGACACTTATGCTCTCGCACTCTCTCTCCCTCTCCTGAGCAAGAGCCTCTGCTCTTCCTGTTCCATGTTCAACAAAGGAAGAAGACACAATGTGTTGACGACAGCAACTGCTGGGCATGTGTGCGATTCCTCTGGTCTGAACACAAGCACATATAACAACCTCACATCTCAGACAAGCACACACACAAATGATTACTCCAAAGTCACCACTGACTCCAGTCTTTAGCAATGCTCCTGCACAGGCAGGAATACAAAGAAGCCACAGAGATCTGACGTCAAATGAACTACAGTGAATGGCACTATCAAAACACACACCCAGCACATGAGATATTACGTGTCCTGAATGAGCTCTGACCGCCATAGTGCATATGTGATGTTTCAGTCTGGGACATTTACACATTTATGCATAAACAAATACAGACAGATCACTGTGGTCAGGGTAACTAAGTGTGAAAAATTAATAAGAGTAAATAGAGGCCAAAATACCTACTGGTCCATAAGTACATATGCAAATATCTAGTCGATGTCTGAAAAATGACTGAGTGCAATACTTTATAAGCAGATCACTCAAAAAAAAAACAACCTTTGTTTACATGTTGTAATCCACCTGAAAGTTCCCTGTTTACAGGTTTACTGTGTAACACAAACGATGGAAAATTCCTGATGATAAGATCAACACAGGATCCTCTGAAACCAAGACCTCACTCTTGGCCAGGATCTTCAGTGTAATGTCCACATCTGAGACATAAATATGATTAGATCCACAGAACTACGATTTGAGATCTCAGTTTTATGTTTGTTCACAAACATAAAACGTTAAAACCCAGCTCCGAATTTTGAATGACACCCCATTAATCTTTACAATCACAACAAACTGATACTATTGCCCCTGAAGCGCTGATTTTATCGGTCGCTTTAATCTGTGGTCATCATTAGCCTGACAGCTACATCCCAGACACATTCTTCTGGACAGCTAACAGGCTAACACCACCATATAAGATTATAAAGCAGTAAACGACTCTTAGAGATAGTTGGGACTGAAAAGGGAAACACTGTGAACATTTTACTGAATGAAATGAAAGCAGTTGGTCAAAAAAACATGTATTTCTTCTTAATGAGAGGGGGAGTGGAGATGAAGGATCCTCCGGGCTAGCAAAACCGCTGTCTGTGTGTCAAGAGCCCGGCTAGCTTAGCACAGCAGCTCAGGGACTCTCAGCCCAAAACCTCACTGTCCTGTCACCAGTTACTTGTTTTAGGACAGCCATGTCCTCTCCGTCATCATTCCAGGATAAATATATTTACTCTGAGAGTCGGGGAGGTAATGTTTCTTTCATAAATAAGCATGTCTGACAGTCTCTTACCAGCTGCCCTGAAGAACTTCCTCACCAGAGTCGGCCATTGCTGCGATGACTCTCCACGTCACACTGACTCCAGGAGGCTCTCCACACTTGTTGCCTCATCTGGTGTTATCTAAAATATCAATGAAGTCTATAAAACCGATTGAATGAACCAAAAAGCATAAATGTACTGAAAAGCACGAAGATACTCTATATACTGAACGGTACTGCTTGACCTACCAGCCTAATTGAACCAGTTTAAACTGACCCCAGAAGACTTTTCACACTTGTTGCCTCAATTATTTCGTCTACAAAAGTCGATTCAATCAATAAAACAGAATGAAGCAATATGAAGACAGAATATATGAAGACAGAAACAAGTTCCACATACTGAACTGTATGGATGTGTTTATAACAGCCTAACTGAACCGGTTTAATTCACGGTGACTCCATGACTGACTTCACACTTGTTGCCTCATTTGTACGTCTAAAAAAGTCAAATAGATTAACAAAACACACTCAAGTGAACAAACTCTATATACTGAACTGTATTTTCACTTGTTTCGTCTGTTTTCATTTGGAAAATATCAATTAAGTCAATAAAACAGACTGAATGAAGCATAAAAGTGTAATGTTTGAAGATAGGAAACTCCAAATACTGCAGCTTAATTGAACCCTGACTCACACTGCCTCAAAGAGGCTTTCCACTCATCTGTTTTGTCTGAAAATATAAATTACATTGATAAAACAGATTAAATGAAGCAAAAAGTGAAATGAACAAACTCTGAACGGTATTATTTCTGCTTGACCTAGCAGACTAATTGAATCAATATAATTCAAATCCCTTCTTCGTCTTCTTTTTTCTAACAATTTTACAGGAATCTGGACCAGAACCCTAAATAGTGGAGATGGGGCCTCACTGTGAGGAACCAAAGCTACGTTCCAAACCTCCCACTTCTAAACTTCACATACTGCATTACTGAATGTCTAAGAGTCTTGTACTATTTTACACACTATTTAGTTGGGTAGAATGCAGTTTGTGAAGCAACCCAGGACTCAAAAAGAGTCCATCCTCCTGGATAGTGATGTAGACATGTACAAATGTGATTAAGCAGATGATGATGTCTGTTAAAACTGTTAGAAAAACAGCTGACTCTGCTGTAAGTCAGCTGACACTGTCAAACATGAGATAAGGGAATGCGTAATCAGAATCTCTTTATTGTCATTGTAGCAGCTGTACAAGGAAATTTAAATTTAACCGATTGAATGAACCAAACATACAGAAAAGCATAGATACTTTATATACTGAACAGTACTGCCTGACCTACCAGCATTAAAACAGTGTCTTGAAACAGCATATGTCGGACACAGAGACACAGTATACAGTACAAAGTGAGTGAAACAGGTGACACAGCCAATATACTCCCTGGAATTTGATCAGCACATGAAATGTGCCACCAGGTGAAAAAAACATACTTGACAAAGTTTACTCGATCAAGAATGGCTTTAAATCAAAGCCACTACCGCCCTTAGGACAATCAGATAACAAATCCACAATTTTATCCCCAGCATACCCTGGACCCTCAGGAGGAATACTAAACCCACCACGAGAACTAGATAAAAACAGGTCGAAGGAGGTTCCTGGCAGCTTCAGGATTGCTTTAATGGGTGAAATGGGACATTTACAAGGATTTGGACTTGAAGGAGTACAGATCAACTGTTTTTTTGCTACATACATAACTATGTAGACATGGCACTGTTCATATCTGGGTGTACTTGATTGTTTCTTTGCTCGTTACAAGGTGGAAGAAGCAAAGACACACAAAATACCACTTCCAACCTCCAACACTTACACACTCACTGTACAGGACCATGACAGTACAGGGAGTCCTATGTGCTAAATATTTATGTAAGAGTAATGCAAAGAAGTGCATTAGGAGAGAAGATGCTCTTTGAATAGATGAGACTTTAGGAGGCTTTTGACACTAGAGAGGGTTTTTGCTGCTCTTGTTAGCTTAGACAGCTTCTTTATTTGTCTTTATTAGATTCTTTATTTGTCACATACAAGTACAACACACAGTGAAATGTATCTTTAATTCCACAAAGAGGAAACCAGTTTTTGACCAGTTTACTGAAGTCTTCACAAAGATTTGAATCCCTGTGGAAATTCAAAATCCCACCATGTCTGAAGTCTGCCATAATCATTCCACTTCCGAAATAAACTGTCATTGCCAGCGTCAATGACTATCCTCCAGTCGCTCTTACACTCACAATAATGAAATGCTTTATGGAATGCCACCCTTGTTTGACCCATACAATTTTGCCTACTGAGCAAAAGGGTGAGGAGACTCTCCATTGATTTCAGCTCATCGTTTAACAGAGTCATCCCAGGTAGACTGGCCACTAAACCAGCTTAGGACTTATACAACCCACCTGGGACTGGATCAATGACTTTCTGACTAATTACTCCCAGACTGCAGCAAGTGGCCTTGAGGTTAAGGAGTTGCCCTGTGATCAGAAGGTTGTGGGTTCAAATTCCATGACTGCCAGTGTCACCAATGAGGTACCCTTGACCAAGGCACTGTCCTCCCGACACTGCTCCCCGGGAACTGGCACTGGCTGTCCACTGCTTCACTTGGTCAATGTTCACACTGTGTTGTGCTGTGGCTTCTTCACATGCAACAAATTGCCACTTTACACTTACTGTCAGACTTGATCACCATCACTTTCCCACACTCACACTCAACACTGGCGCTCCATAGGGCTGCTTCCTGAGTCCATTTCTCTAAGCCTTCAACACCCTGAGTTAGTGGTCAACACAACTGTGGTTGCACTCATACCACGAGAAGAGACAAAGAGTCGACAGTATGGTGTTCAGACAGCAATTTCACTCTAAACCCCTTGAAAACAAATGATCTAATAATAGACATTTAGAAGTATAACGCAGAACCTAACACACAAAACATCAATAGGGAGGGACTGTGAGAAAGTTTTCAGATTTCTGGGCACCCACATTGCTGAAGAACTGTTCAGCTCTCACTGCCTCAGCAGAGAATCCAGCATCCTAAAAGATGCATCCCACCCTGGACATCATCAGTTTGAGGTGCAGCTCTCTAGTATGTTTTCAAATTAATGACATTATGCACAGACTTAAGAGCAGGTTTTACCTCAGACCCATAAGAGAATTGAGTGCTGCTACTGCTGCACATACGTCACAATGTTTTACCACTTCCATTAACATTTCCCACCTCATCTGTACATTTCTTCATTACCTGTATCACTCATCACTAGTGATGCAAATTTCTGCTTCCAAATGTTTATTACTTTGCCTGTGTTGTTTATTGGCTATGCATATTTTTTGTCTATTTTCATTTACTTATATATTTAGATATTTAGGTTTTTTTTTTATGATTGAGAGACCAATTTCCTTTTAACCAGTTCAATGACAATAAATCTAAGTTTACATTTCTGACCATGGAAATTAATGTCAAAATGAATGAACACACAACAAATAAAATAATATAAACAAGAGGTACCAGCCTTTGTGTATGAAATACATAACACTTTGCAGTACAATCACTTGGCATTATTTGAATAATTTCTTTATTTTATGTTACATTAAGATTACAGATGAAAACATTACCAACATTACTTTTAGTCAACACACTGCCCCCCTCCAGTTGTTTAATGTCACCTAGAGGGAACATTTTGTTGGGCCATAGTCACACATACACTCACATCGGGACCATTTTTTTAAATGCAAAGCTCGTATTAAAACTTTTGTTAGAAACAGGAGTCCCTCAGATGGTTTTCAAACATGCAGCAGCCTGGAATGATTATTTTTCTCCCCCACCTCAGGCTTGTGTTGCAGATTCAGACCATTTAGCTAAGCTGATCACAGAGCAAGCAAACTCGACAACACAGGCGATGCGACAGTGATTTACATGCAGATTCCCTCTTTTGAATGCACTGAACAAGCCGGGCATTGAGATGTACTCAGACTCTTATCCCTCATTGCTAAGCTTCCTCACAGCTATCTAGAAAATGTATCCTATGGTCTGATAAATCATCGATAAAGATTCTGATGATTAGGTCATTTTCTCTTCCCCTTCCAGTTAACTAAGACTTTGTTTGCAGCAGAGGGATGAGGACTATCCAGAGTGTTCTGGCAGTGAAGGGAAATGATCACCTTTACAGGAGGAGGACACTTGGCCCCTGATGCTAATCATGTCAACAGTAAAAGAACAGCCGCGACACTCTTTCAGTTAGACAACATGAAGATTAGCTTTGTTCAAGGTACATTGCTACCATGATAAAAGCAGATTATTCACTTATAAACCTGCTGCCGTAAATTATGTAGTAAGCTGTAAAATATTTTAAACTGGCGGGCCCACAACCATTAAAGAGGAGGTATGTGATTCTAGAATACATTTCTACAGCTATAAGGATACGTGTAAGCCCTTTACATGGTACAAGTATAATGCTACATGTAGTTTGAGGACGTCCAACCTCCAGCTTGAGATAAGGCTCTAGAATTCAAGCAACTGCATAACAGAATTACAACATACACACAACTATTAGGAAGGGGCATACTGCAGCATTTGATTAGTTGAGCGAAAAAGAAACCAGCTGAACAAAAGCTACGTCAATAGCTCCACAAAAAGGAAGAATCACCCTCCAAATAAGTGTATTTAAAATTTAATTACTAATGTCATTAATTATACAGCCATATGGCAAATGCACTTTCACGCTGAATGAGTTTTTGTTATGTTTTCATTATGTTTATGCATCAATATTTTTTATTTCAGTGCATCAAGTGGAGACAGCTGTGTTCAATTTAGCTGTGTTCACTGTTGGAGCTCCAGTGGAACAGTTTCACTCTAGATTGGTAGTTTTCCCTTCTGACATGAAATATATGAATCACATCGGCAGCAAAAGTGTTAACCTAAACAAATTAAGGCTTCCACATTAACAAATCAACTAATTCAATGGGATTACTAGAATATGATATGAGGAGAGTCTTAACATTTATTTATAAAGAAATCTCACCCATGCTGTACAGAATATAAAAAGAAAAATTCACAGTCCCCGAATTAAAAAAAAAGGAAAATCAAATGGACAAGAAAAGAACTATATAACTGTATACTCCAAATTCTTCACTGTGATAGTTATTTTAGAAATAAAATCTCAGTAATAGCAGTGACACACTGACATTATACACAGCCTACACATCTCAACAAAAAGACTTTATCCTGCACTTCCCATAAAATAATGTGCATCAAATCCAACAATATGACTGTGGCAGAACTGCAGAGAACAATAACATCACAGCAACAAACCAAAATTCCAGAAACAACTCAACATGATTATTCCAACAGTGTGCACATGAACATATAAAACATTTTAATGTCCCCATAACACAAAGAAAAAACATTAAAGCTATCAAGTGAACTTGTTTCAATTGACTGATAGTATTTTTATTTAACATAGGTTGGAATTATGAGGATTATTAAACATTTACAAAGGGCACATAACTAACATTGGAAGAGAAGCAGTGATATTTGCATGCTTTTATCATGGGATGATGTTAGTCTGGACCACACTAACTGCTAGGCAGGGGCACCCAATTTTTCAGAGGTTTTAAAGCAATCATTCATTCTCACTATAGTGTTGACAGGTTTCTCTCTCCCGCTCTTTTGTTTCACCAACTCACTATTTTGCATTCCCTGTACTACGATAATCAAAAGTGTCATAAACAAAATGATTGCAGACTCTCCTCTGCTTGCCTTTCTTGCTCCTGAAAATGGATTAACATCTTAGACAAAATTACTGTGATTAAATTTTGGAGGATATGGGATGTGTATATTCAGGCTCAGCAGAAGGGGGTGGGGGAGGGCGTAGGGGGTGGGGGAGGGCGTTAACGGCCCAGCACTAATATATACATATA
>JBBPCW010000106.1:8625322-8635899 GCA_037974425.1 Phenacogrammus interruptus
TGTTTGTGTGTGTGTGTGTGTGTGTGTGTGTGTGTGTGTGTGTGTGTGTGTGTGTGTGTGTGTGTGTGTTTGTGTGTTTGTATATTCAAAGAGTGTGTGTTTCTGGAGCTGTAGAATG
Organism: Phenacogrammus interruptus; assembly: GCA_037974425.1. Lineage (NCBI taxonomy): Eukaryota > Metazoa > Chordata > Actinopteri > Characiformes > Alestidae > Phenacogrammus > Phenacogrammus interruptus. The sequence continues at coordinate 8,625,441 of JBBPCW010000106.1, forward strand.
CAGTGCTCTGATTACTCGACCACTCAAATCGATTGGGTCCTTTCCCGGACTTTTCTATTCATATTTCATATGCCTGCAGGCTGTGGGGTAACGGTTTTAAAAACCTGACCAACCTGTCCAGCCTAATAGTGCACTTGAAACCCTTTTCCTTGTGAGTGAGCTACACAGGATTGGAGCAGCTGAGCCATGTACTGACCCATGTACAGACATCACAATCCCAGCTTTGCTCAGGGTCAGGGTCTGCTACAGAAGTACATGCGCTTCAGGCTTTAGATTTGTTTATTTACTACACACTTTTCCCTCTCTCTACTTCATAACCCTGTCCATACATTTTTAACATAATTATGTAGAAAGTGTTTCAGGATACTAATAGGGATTAATGTAAAAGGAAAATAAATGCTCAATGCTGCCAAGCTGAGAGGATGAATACTATGTGCCACATCGGTTTATATTGGTGCTAACACAACATCATTGGACTGATTAACTTAACACACTTGGATTGTTACATTTGGCAGACGGTCTTAATTTTAGTTTTAGTCTAGTCTTCGCATCAAGCTGTCAGTTGTATTTTAGTCTCTTTTTTTAGTGATGCAATTCTAATTCACCCAGTCAATAAAGGATAAGTACCAAGTAGAATAGTCAAAACTATTTCACAGTTCAAACAAGGTTTTCTTATTATTATGTTATTGTTACCTTAAGAATCCTGTACATCCATTCCAGACACAAAAGATACTCAGGTTTGAATTTACGACATTTATTTTGCCAACCAAACATGTTAAAACTTAGACACCACATCACTAAAAAGTGCAAATAAAATGAAAATGTGTGTGTGTATTGCCATAAAACTGGTAAAAGTCTTCAGTCTGTTGGTCTGAACTTACCTGAATATTTTTTTTATTCCTGAACCAATATAGTCTACACAACCAAATCAGAACAATTTTAGGATCATCTTTTTTTATGTATATGGGAAAGGCTGCTTATCAAAATGCTGCGTGTGTGTGCGAGAGAGACTTTAATTCACAGAGCCTCTCAATGGACAAAAGTATTGGGACGTAAGGTCGAGCGTTCCAATGCTTTTTTTCTCCTCACCCTATCGAACAGGAAATAACGCCTCTGTTACATTTACCAAACACTTGTGAGTGAAATTTTTTGGCATTTCCACATTATGTGACAATGTTTCTTTTTTCAGAAGTTTGATTAGTTGGAGCAAAGTCTATTTGCTTTAACATCTAAAATCTACTTTGCTAAACATCTACATAAAATGAACAAATAACCAAATTGGAATTATTTACATGACGGTTGTTTGTGAGATGAAAAAAAATCACAAAATTGTGACAGGTCTACTTGAAAGAGTCAAAATAATAGTTCCACATTTTAAAATACTATCAAAATACTGTGATACTCACAAAGAGACTAAGGGACTGTTATGCTTACGGATGGCTGTGGCATTGATGCATGCCTGACAATGGGACCAAATTCAGTTGTGCCATTCAGGAGGCGTTCTTTATACACTTCTTCTTTCAGTTGTAGGCTGCTTACAGACAGTGCTGCTACTTGTCTAGTCCTTTTCTAGTTTCCTAAACTGTTTTTCGAATTTTAAGCATACCTGCTAGAACATTCAGTGTCATTGTCACTAAAAGTGATTTATGGGCTTATAAGCTCATGGGATAATGTAATATAAGTGACTTTATTTGAAGCTTCATGTATTATAGGTGAGCCCTCCTGGCTGCAGCTCCTTTGCTTTAGGCCTGCTGGGAGGACAGGGCTCTGAACTCTGCATGCTTCTCTTCTTTTGAGTCTGCTCTGCTGAGGTTTAAAATATTCACTATTTTTACAGTTTTGAATGCAGAAAGAAACAGGTGCATTAAAGCAGTGTCAGTGATTTCATTCAGGGTGAGGAAACGAGAGTTCATGGCTTTCTGACTGCAGATTCCTACAGGAAGAGAGTATAATTATGTTAATGGATAATATTCATCATGTCAAGTCTATTTTTATCAAACACATCCAGCATTATATCTTAATAAAGTCTGTGACAAAGTAACAGTTTAATTACGTTACCAGCAAACTTCAGTAATGACGGCAAAACAAACACATCTTATAATGGCCAGGTGTAAAGCTTTCAAAGGACGGGAAGTATCAGTCAAAAACTTAACTTAAACAGTTACATTACGTCATATAGCGGGCACTGAGTGTGTCCGAAACCGCGCACTATAGTCAGTGCACTGAGATTTAGTGCCTAGTGCGCACTGCGCACTGCCTTCTTTAGTGCGCACTGCCGGGGAAAAGTGCCGTCCGAAATGGAACAGTAACGTTTTGCATTTAACCGGAAATGACGGAGCTGCATTTGCTGGCAATTCTTCAGCTGCCAAAATATCTGCCTGTTATACCGCAGTGTAGGTTAGTAAAGTAAAATAATTTTATTAACGTTACTTACATTTATACGAACCAGCTGTCTCCGCTCGGGCTTGTATTTCACTGTTTGCCGACATTATCCAACTCAAAAACACGTTGGAATTCCCGCCCCCTCCGCTACGTGGTCAAAGTGTGCATCGTTCCGCACTGCGTTTTCTGACCGATTTCAGTGCACCATCCGGGTACTTTCAGTGCACTGAGTTTAGCTTGGTTTTCAGTGTGAACGCACTATGCACTAAAAATCGCGCACTAAAAATGCGTAGTGTGCGGTTTCGAACACAATGATTAAGTAGTCTGCATCTGTTCGCGCCTGTAAAGCTAGACTCAAATCAGCTTCTTCTTTTAATCAAGTTATGGCTAGCTAAGTCACACACCTTAACAAATCTTGTCAAAAAGAAATAAACCTTAACAAATCTTGTAAAAAGAAAGAAAATAACCTGTTTAGTTGCAGTTTAAATGCAGTTGATTGCTATGACATTGTGAGGTGGTTGTTTTGTTGTTGTTAAAGTGTTCCAGATGGTTGCTAGGTTGTTACTAGGCAGTAGCTATGTAATCTCAGGTGGATGCATAGGTGTTGCTTACTTAGTGAACTGCCCTGTAAACTACATTCCTCACTACTGCCTCCCATCCATGTTCATCTGCAGAGAAATGCAAGATACAACAAAACAAAAACAAAAAAAACATCCCCACCACTATCTACACTAGTACAAACATTGAACGACAAAAGCATTAAACTCTCTCCTCTCTGTCACCCTGATTCTGTATTGCTGTGCTTGTGTTATGAGGCTTTTCCTTTTGTGACCCCTCAGTTCTTTTTATCAGCCTCCTATGTCTGTTTTCCACAACCCGCTCCCTCTTTCTTCTCTTTGTCTTCAACTTTAGATTTTTCTGTTAATTTCTCTCTCCATCCTCTGTTCTTTGTTCTGTTTTTCCATCTATAGTGATGCCTGCCCTTATGGTTGACTTCTCACTTGTCTCTCCAAAGTGTATTTAAAAAAGAGTAAAATATACACATCTTTTTTTATTTCATCTTATCATTTGAGTTTGCATTATTTTGAATTTGAATTATAGAAATGTGTGATGCTAACAGTTATTAGTAATTATTTCAGGTTTGTGTTGTTAAATTGAGCCTGTAGGTTTCACTGTAATTATTAAAGGACCTGTATATCTGTGGTAAGTAATCCTACATTGCTTGAATAGATCAGATTGGTCTGTTTTCTTTGTTCTGCACCAGAACACAATGCTAATCCAGTCGTGGGCTCAGTGGGTAGTACCTGCTCCTCCCCTCTAATTTCTTTCTTTTTTTACTTAGTCTCATCCCCTTTTTATTCACTTTTCAAAGATGAGCTCTGACTTTTCATTTCTACCTATGAGTGAAGAAAGTAAACAGAGGAATCGGTTATGTTTATATGCAAATTTTACCAGCCACCACATAACCTTGCAATGAAAATAAAAAACATATATTGTCAGATCATTTTAACATGTATTTCAGTCCTGTACACAACTAAACTGAGACAGATGGTTTAGCATAGTATTTTTAATTGGTGATGAACAGCTCTGAACTTTTGGCAGTACTTTAGGAAAGAACCCTATGTACCTGTATGAGACTTTTTGAGATCATTTTTTGAGGTCCCATACTGTTGACTGAGGAAATTCCAGCAAAGATGAAATCTCACAAATACTGTTATTGCAAAGTGGCATCCTATCGCAGTACCGCCCTTAAAGTCACTGAGCTCTTCAGAATGTCCCATTTTATTTCATAAATGTTTGTAAAAAGAGACTGCATTCCTAAGTGTGTCCCAATACTTTTGTCCATATAGTGTGAAAATTGAAGCGATAACTGTGATCAGATGAGAAAGTGGCTTATTTTGGCATTGCACGTCTTATCTGCACCAAAGTAGTGTTTTACTTCATTATTTCAGAACTTTTATTAACATGTTTTAAACCACTCGGGTGGTTTCCTGCACTCAGAACCGATACAGGATCCAATATTCCTTCAGATCTTCAGTGAAAATAAGTGACTTCAGTGGCGGATGCAGCCATGACACCGTCCTGTTGTTCAATGCCCTCTCCACCTCCCCACAATCTGACATCAATTTCTTATCTGTTCGTCTTTCTCAAACTCATTTCAGCGGCATTTATCCTTTTGATTGGCTCGACAAAATAAGTGAGTTATGCCATGTTTCATCGCTTCTTTCAGGTTTCCTTGTGACCTGTTCTGAAAATGCTGCATTTTATTCTTTCAATTATACCCATGTACTCACCTTAACACCCACCTCGGTTCTGCTAAGAATATAGCATGCATTTATTACTATTGTTTTTTTTATGTCTGGCTCTGATCGCTGGAGGAAGGAGAACTGACATATTTTCGAAACGCAAAGCAATATCAACTAAAATACAGAATAAAAAACAATTCCGGAAAAAAGCTATACAGAATACACTAAAAGGCAAAACGCAATTCATGTTAAAAAAACCCCACAAAAGCTAATAAAGGACAAATTAAATTACAGGATACAGAGTACTTTATAAAACGACAAAAAAGACAAAGGGCTGTGCAGGAGAGAATAAAAAGCAGTTTGGTATAAATACAACGTTTGGTGTTTAGATGGGTTTACTCAGACTGAGATAAATCTCTCATCTCCGTTCTCCTCTGTTTCCCTGGTCTACCTGTATGCTTTGAACACTGTGCCTTTTATTTCCGATTAACAGGTGAGATGCTCGAGTGTTTGGGTTATAAATAAAGGGCCTCATTACTGTCATCCTATAGCAGCTTCTCCAGGTGGTCTCCACCTCACAGCTGTCGCGCGCGCACCTCCAGAGCCAGGCTGTTCCCCCAGCGTCGGGCCGGATGACCTGCAGCTGATGAAACGGAGTAGAGCTGAATACGAGTCTGAACAGAGCGTGTATTGTGTGCCGTGGCTGGTCTGTGGCTGATGAGGAGCAGACAGAGAGGACACGTTAACATGTTTTAAACCACTCGAGTGGTCTCCTGCATTCAGAACCGATACAGGATCCGATATCCCTTCAGATCTTCAGACCAGGGGCTCCCAGGCCATTTCAGCTTTTGAAAGACACGAGCCCAACCTGCAGCACTGAGAGAAACAGCTGTTCGATAAAGGTTACGAATGACCATTAGTGTGACAGAAAACGTACGCAAGAAAGCCCTTTAAGTTCAGATTTGTTTTAGATTTACATGCAAAATAAAGCAGTTCTGTTCTGACTGAGATCTGGGACTGAAACAGTGGGACTGTGTGACGTGCTCTCTGCTCGTTTCTTCATGCTTCATCTGCTGAACAAGGATTTTCCTCAGAGCGTGAAAATGGAGCAGCAGAAAACACACTGAACCTGATTTTACAGTCAGACTCAGACGGGCTGGGTTAACTTTCAGTAAACTATTAAGTGGAACAAACAACAACAGTACTACTACTATTAATATTATTAATAATAATTATAATAATAACAGTAATAATAACAAATAACAACAACAAGACTGCGATTACTACTACTAGTAATAATAATAGTAAATAACACCACTACTACTATTACTATTACTACTACTACTAATAATAATGATGTTGATGATGATGATGAAAATAATAATAATAAACAACAACAATAATAATAATAATAATAATAATAATAATAATAATAATAATAATAATAATAATTTTATGCGCAATGAATGTAAATATTTAAATGTAAATGTTATCTGATGAAGAAATGTATCAAATTTAATATCGGCATATAGTAGTACAATGGAAACTGATTTCAAAATCATTGCGCGCAGCACAGTTTTTTTGTATAGAAAAAAACGCGTTTAAGAGCAAATGATGTATTCGCGTGATCAGCACCGGCGCAGTATTTTACAAATGATAATTAAATATCAGTTTATAATCCGCGCCTCCATAGTTTTGTTTTAATTCTCGTTTTTCATGTTTCAGACTTTACAATACTTTATGAAATAATAAAAATAATCACTTCTGAGACAGTGTTTTATTTCTGAAAAGAAACCACCATCTTCTCACTGCTGTTTTTCCTCTCCCTTGCTTTGCTCTTTAATGTTGATATAGACAGAACAACCCCTCGGTGTGTGGCACACACAGGGATCTCTCTACTCTCTGTGCTGCAATTAAACATTTAAGGCTTTTAGCCCAAGTTTGGTGTTTTGGAGCCCAAAGCGTGAGACGGCGATTATAATGTGTTTTATTAGTATTAAAGATTAAATACAGCCAATATAGGCTGTTATTCGCCTGTTTTTCAATGTGTTACACCTGTGTTTATCTGTATTACACCTGTTTCACTGTATTACATCTGTGTTACAGCTGTGTATGTTTCACTGTATTATACCTGTGTTTTGCTGTATAACACCTATGTCCTATTACTAATCTTCTTTTTAAAAAATATTTGTTTATATTTCGACACGTAATTTTTGTACACTGAAGACACATGTAGAAAAATAAACCGTTGTCTTTGCAGACCCAACTATTTGTTTGTTTATTTGTTCTTTCTTTCTTTCTTTCTTTTTCTTTCTTTCTTTTTTCTTTTTCTTTCTTCTTCCCGTTCTTTCTTTCTTTCATTTCCCTTCCTTCCTCTTTTTTTCTTTCTTTTCTTTCTTACTTTCTTTCTGTCTTTTTCCTGTTTCTTTAGGACTGTTATTGTTTATATTTGTATTGTATTGTACGGTATCATAACACGTTTTTTAAAAAAAAACTGATATAAAACAGTGATGTTGACTTTCGTTTTTATTTAAACCACGTTCACAAATAAATAGCGTTTATACTGTTTCAAACAAATATTTATATCCATTTAACATATTTACACTGCAGATCACCGTAGATTAGACTTCATAAAAAAGAAAAAAACAGATGGTTGTGCAAATTTGAATTAAAAATAAAAAAGAAAGCACACATAACTCCCACCCGAGTAGGTTGACTGAGTGGGTGGGGAGTGTTGGATCGGTTGGGTTTTCTGTGATTCCCCAAACAGAAAATCACGCAGGTTTGCGCCGCGGCTGTTTTGCCAGCACTGATCTGCGCTGCGCTGATTTTCTGCGCCTCAGCTGATCTGTGCACCTGATACCACCCTCCATCAGCGCTGTATTTTGGGGATAATATTTTGGGTTCAGACTTACAGGGCTGCAAGACACACACACACATGCAGGCACGCACACACACGGTCCGCTTTTAAAGCACGCACTGGTGAACCGGTACAGCACTGACCCTCATTACTTTAAATTATCTGGACCTCGAGTGCTTTGATTCATCCAAACACCTACAGAAAAACTGTAGGTTCCACCAAGGAGCTCAAAGCATACGCGTTTGTTTAGTTTTACAAATATTATTAAATAGCTTATTTTAATGTTGCTGCTTTCTAGCACATATTTATTAGAAAGAACAAGACCGATTAGCATTCAGTCACCGCCAGACCTGCTGGCCTGCTGCTGACTCTTATACACAAGCACGTGAACAGATTTCTGAACTATAAAAACTGAGAAAACGTCTGTAGCCTGCAGTAAACTGTCCATCTGTGATCAGTGTTTGGTGAAGTTTTCACCTATATTCACAGAAGCCCCGCCACTGAGCTCTGACCGGCTTGTAGTACGATGGGGCGGGGCTGGTCGGAATACGATTGGTAGAAGACGACGTTGCACATGGAGGGGTCTCTGCTGCCCCTCACTTGAGGCCGTGCTGGGTCTCCTTGTGCCTCCTCAGGTCCACTTTCCTCTGGAAGCCCTTCCCGCACAGCTCGCAGGCAAACGGCTTGAAGCCCGTGTGTTTTCGGCTGTGCGTTATCAGATTGGAACTCTGACTGAACGCTTTCCCACACACCTGACACTTGTGAGGCTTCTCTCCTATGAAACAAAAACAAAAGAAAGAACCCAAAGGTCAGCTCGAGCCGCGTGGTAATTTTACGCCCACTTTACTCTCATAATATTAACAGCAGTAATAAGTATGCAGTAGCATATACAGTAGTTCCACTAAACAGACGAAAAATAAACACTGCTGTGAAGCGTCATTCATAGTATACTTTAAATGGTATTTAAATGGTATTTATGGTCATTCATGTTAAACTTTCCATTATTGATTTTTTATGTATTCTTTCATTTCTTCTCCTTTTGTTTTATTTAATTCTATTTTATGTTTATTATATTCCCATAAAGCATAGGAAATTACATCATTTATAATCACATATATATATATATATATATATATATATATATATATATACACACATATATATTTAACCTATATAAAGGTGCAATCTGCACATTAATCTTTAGTCACCAAAAATAAATACATATAAAAAATACACTGCAGAGCAACCAACTGACCTCCCACTGATTGGGGGGGGTGCCACCAAAAGATCTTCCCTTCCATCTGCTCCTCTGTTCTATGTGGAGCATTGCAGAAAATTCCAGAAATCAGCTTGACTAGATTGGGTCTGAAGTGAGCCCTTTGATAGCTCTGCGTGTCCTTTCATCTCATGGAACGGTTGCCTTCACTTAGTTTAGCAGAACAACACTTTGCGCGCTGGAGAGAATACCCTTGAAACACGACAGAGGAGATGCCTTTATTGTGTGCGGGCACAGGGAATATTCCAGGCTTCTTTTTTTTGATGTTATTTCCCTTCCCAGCAAGTTTTCAAGATGCACTGATACCTCATACACGGATCCAATTCTGTTTACTTTTTACGCTTCTTCTTCTTTTTTCTTCTTCTTTTTTCCCTTTCAAAAGACAGATCCATGTGCTAAAAATCAGGTCTGATAGATTCGCTCTCAATTTTCAGAATGACTGAGAGGAGCTTTTTCATCTTGCGCTCAGCCTCTCTATGCATTTAAATCATTTCTAACAAGCTATCTGAAAGTTCATCTATCGATCACTATCACCACATCTTACTATGCAGCTCGGTGAAGAAAAAACTATAATATTGATAAGATCTCCTTTGCTTATGCCAGCTTTTACGTGAGGTTTTTTCTCTCTCTCTTTTTTTTTCCACAGGATTTATCATGAGATTGACCCGGCGCTTTCCGCCGCCGTGTTATTGAAGACCGGGCGGCAAAGCCCTTTGAATCGACTGATGCCTAAGCAACGGCGCTCAAACTCCAAGGTTATTTCGGCAGGATTTCCTTAAAAATTCTTTAAAGGCGGCCGCGGACGGGCCGCGTACACACTATACATAAAAAAATGCGGCCAAGTAAACTAACAGAAGTTACCGGATGGGCCGGCATCAAAGGGGCCGCGGCGGCAGGCTGGAGCTGGAGCTGAGCCAGGTCTTTGTGCGCTCAAGCCGGGGAGATGTTCTGCATGTTTCAGAGCACCTCTCCGCTCCTCTCGCCGGATTACCAGGAGGGCTTTGAAGCCCCAAAACCCACCTGCTCTGATCCCCGCACTGCCTGCGCTTCCGCTCTTCCAGGGCGAGCTCCCTTTGGGGGACGGCAGAACGAACGGATGAGCCTTCCCCCTCCGGGGCTCCTGACTGGACCTCTAGTCCTGCAGAAGAAGAGAAGCCAGGATTAAGACTCTTTGCCAACTTGGCCTTTTACACATGTACGTTACAGAGGACACGACGCCACCTTGGTCTGCCGATACCACTTCTTCACTCAGTAATGTGCACTAAAACACAGAAATAACACAGAAAAGTGAGAAAATCTGAGTATAGAGGCTCTCTTGGCTTTTCACTCTAAGGTTAGTGTGGCTACTGGTGCTATGACCTACTTCACCTGAATTAATGTTGAGTTGCAGTGAGGCATTTCCGGCTAAAACAATCCGAAGATTTCATTTTCAGCATCAGATATCAGATATCAATATCAGATCCTTCCAATATCAGATCCTTCTGTCTGTCTGTCTATCTATCTATCTGTCTGTCTGTCCATCTACTTATTTATTTATCTATCTGCTATCCATCTATCCATCTATCTATCTATCTGTCTGTCCGTCCATCTACTTATTTATTTATCTATCTGTCTATACATCTACCTATCTACCTATCTATCTATCTATCTATCTATCTATCTATCTATCTATCTATCTATCTATCTATCTATCTA
>JBBPCW010000106.1:8646468-8670046 GCA_037974425.1 Phenacogrammus interruptus
CACACACACACACACACACACACACACACACACACACACACACACACACACACACACACACACACACACACAAAGTACACACACACACACACAAAGTACACTACATGTGTATGGCACACAAGTTCACAAGTTCAAGGTAATATAAAAATATATGTAAAATGACATTTCCTGCACATTTCCTGCACATATACTTGTTCTTTTCAATAGACAAAAACTCAGAAACGGTAGATACTGAAGATCAAATCAGTACATTTCTGGATTTGTGTCCATCAGAATAAAGAGCGATGCTATCCTGAGCAGAGAGCACAGGCTCAACAAGCCTCACTAAGGCATCTTAAGAAGGCATAGAAGTTAATCAAGCAGAACTTGTGTCGGGGCAGCAGAGCTGAATGGCGTGATTTGCTGGGATCAAAGCTCTGATTGAAAGATGATCAGATTTTTTAGGCTGTGCACCCACACTTTCCAAATTCTTCCCAAACACAAAGAGGACTCACCTGATCTCCTCAAGGCTCCTGCATTTAGTCTGGATCAGCCTCTACTCGGTAGCTGCGGTGTGTATTTGGTAGATCTGAGTTGTGAGAGATCACTTCCTGCAGATGTTCTTTATAACACGTCTCATTAGCAAGGTTGAGCCTAGTGCAGGAAGGGCTCTGCTGGAGCTGGCAAACTGCGCACAGCCCTCTAACAACCTGGAGAACATGGGGTGAAGATAAAAACTACAGCGTACAGAGCATCACCACAGTAGAACACCATCAGTGAGAAAAACAATGAATTAAAATTCCTTTATGCAAAGGAGTAGATCATTTCCACTAAAAAAATATATTGCAACCATCAGACTTTGGACCTTCATATTACATTTTACAGTTGTTGATGTAATAATCAATTATTTGCAATTTATATATGTTTGAATCAAGTAGGGACATCACTTATAAGATTGTAATCATTATACAGGCATTATACACTGTATTTAACAGTAAACATTTAATTTAACTTGGTAAACATAAAGTATGTATCTTACACACAAAAAATGAGATCTGTGGGCTTCCTTACATTTACATTTACGGCATTTAGCTGACGCTCTTATCCAGAGCAACGTACATCAGTGCGTAAGAATTCCACAACTGTTTCTTACCTGAAAAATCTGAGTCAATTATTTAATCAAGATACTGCAGTCAGAGCATCTATACAACAACTGTCCAAATAAAAACTAGCCAACGCATAACCCAACAATACATAAGCCCTAGAGAAGAACGTACGTTTTTTTTGTTTTTTTTAAAATAAGAAATAAGTAAACTGTAGGAAAGAGACATAATCGCCAACGTGCTCCTTGAAAAGGTGGGTCTTCAGGTGACGCTTGAAGACCGTGAAGGACTCTGCCGATCGGACCTTGCTTTTAATAATGCATTCATAATACGCCCTCTTGTGAAGATCATTCAGACTGTTGAGCACAGCTTTATAGAGACATGCAGATTCCCTGTTTATCTTTCAAAATGCAAACTAGTCACTTGGCAGAATTAGCTGAGGATGTCAGTTTTATTCATTCATTTTCTGTAACCTCTTAATCCCTACTATGGTTGTGTGTACCCAAAGCCTATAACGTGTGCAAGGCAGGGACTCACCCTGGGCAGGATTTGGCAGGGCTCATATACATACACCACTCACGCACACACTCATATCCATGGTCAACTTAGAATCAATTGTTTTTAAATCAAGTAATCATGTAATTTCTAAGATCAAGGAAATACATTTATTAAATTAAAAAAATAATTGGAGAATCAGCAGTCATGACCAAGAAATATCTCCGGGAACATTTGAATGGCCCGTTCAGTTTAGCTTCAGTTCAACTGTGTTTTTCAGAAACCATGATTACTAACCACAAAAACACTGAAACTCATTTAAACCAAAAGTGAGACTTTCAGATACATATACTTACCTAGGTTTACACATACATAATTATATTACTAGATTATTTGTATAGTGTACTGCTGTGTGGCATAGTTTTTTTATTCTATTGTTTCTTACCTTTGTACTCTCCACTTTCTGCCGTGCCACTGCAAATCTTCCACTTTTATCTTAAGCATAATCAGCATAAAGATCTTTAGTCAGGCTCAACATCTTAAATCTTCTTATTTGGATTTGTTTAATATTCTATGGTAGTAAGAACACAAAAAGACAAAGAATTTGTCAAACAGTATTTTTTTATTGTTAATTGAGAAGTCTCATCTATTACCATCATACAGACAGCCTACACTTAGTGTTAATGCTCCGTCATAAGCACTTCTATGTCATCACCCAACTAGCCTTAGCACAGAAAGTTCCTTCCTTTCAAAGAACTTCTGCTGATCCTTCCAGTGTCAGAGGTTTTAACTACTGGACTCTGACGCAAGTTTTTGAATGACTCTGGTGCATCTGGAACATTATTCATTTCATTATCTTCATTTTAGCAGGTGGACTGGCTATTCTGGTAGCAGCACACACTGGCTTCCTGTTCTGAATGTGTGTCTGCCACTTTTTGGTTTGATCTGTAAATAAGGTGAAGGCCAAATGTCACTCTACACTTGAAGTAATCAGTCTTGCTTTCACAAGGCACCTTCCTTGTATCTACAGTCAGAGCACTACATTCAGAGCCTAGAGAATTACACAGCCATCAACATGGCATTTTTCAGTTACTGCAAAGTCCCTTGACTGTCATACAAGGATCCAAAAGCATTTAAACAGTAAAATTGGCTTTGATGGGTTTTTTTTTTTGTTCTTTTCCAAAACTTTGGATTTGAATTAGTCCATTTATAGAGTAAAATGCAGACCATTGACATTCAATCACATGGAAAAAACAGCATATTTTGTAGATGCTGCACATTAATTTAGGGAACCAAACATATCTGGACAAAGCTGATTATTGAGATCAGTGCCAGCAGATTCATCATTAGTTATTATCATGGATCATGGATGTGCGGGATTGTAGTCTTCCCTGCAGGGTTGGTTCGTAATCCTGTTGATCTGACAGCATGTAGTGACACAAGGCTTTACGTGTCAAATACAGCAGGCCATTAAAGGGCTGAAAGAAATATTAAAATAAGACATGCCAAAATTAACTGTTTATTCCACCACTGAAAAGAAACCATTGAGTGTAGGCAGAAGTGTCAAAAGCCACGCAGGAAACCCCGCTTTCAGAGCCTTAGCTGGCATTGTCAAATCTCAAGAGCAGCAAGACCTGGTTGCAGCTCGAAAGAGATGCAGAAAATTGATTTGCACAGAAATGGTACACTTCAGAATTTATAAGGCAAAGATTCCTCGACTGATGGACCAAGAACGAACCGCCCATTTAAAGGATCGACAGGAAGTGGTTCACATTTTTACCAATGTGACATCACCTCCAGGATGATAAAGGACAATACGTAACCAAATATTAAAAAACTCGTTACATTTTGTCCAAAAACGTTAGGTGGTCTGAAGTGGAGACATATATACGAACCATGCTGAATGTTTTGAGTCTGTTCTTTATCCTCACAGACACTGGAAATCCAAAGCATTGGAATAGAGCAAAAACAACAAACAGCAGCAACAAGAAAAGTAAAATACTTTTGGAGCTCTCTGTATGTTTTGTGCAAATATGCAACAAATGTGTTGAACATGACAAATAACAGAGAAATACTCCTATTATTGTTTCACAGAGTCTCCCAATTGAGTTGTATTTGTGTCATGATAAGTCTTGAACGCTTGTTTCAGGGGAATAAAGAAAAAAATAATAAAACAGAAAAAGGAAAAAGTACAGCAAGACAGAGAATCTATACTATGTAATGTTCCAGTTGATGACATCTCTGTAAAATTTGAAACATGCTCTTTTCAAACATGCTAAAAGTGGTAACTTCTAGGTGGCAGAACAACTGTATGACATTTTGACAACAATGTCCATGTCAGAAATTAAAGAGACGGTTACAGTACAGAAAACACAGGGGTGTGCGTTGTGTTGCATCAAATTGTCTCCCAAAACATGGTAGTCATGTCCCTTTCAACTGAATCATATACTGTACATTGAGGATATGAAATACATTAGATACATTTCAAGTCATAATGGAGATGAAAAAAAAAAAGTCGAATAACATGTACATATATACATGGATGTGGAATCAGGCCTCTTTCACATAAATCAAAAGATCAACAGAGGTACTGCATGCCAACATCTAAAAAGGCTTTGCTCATGTTGTTGGTGTTTGATATGACACTAATCAACTTTTATTTGAGATTCTGTACAATATTTATCTAAAAGATAGTGTTCCTTAACCTTTAACATGTCCCGCCCCTCCAAAGTGATGGACACCTCATGAGCCCACTTCATGGGTTTTCGATCGTTCGTTTAAAAAAATGATTAAAAAATAAAAACTAGCAGAATGAAGTTAACATAATGCATAAAACACTTCCTACAAGTTGCTTCCTCTCTGGTGGAGTGAAGCGCAGGACAATGAAAACTAATTGCCCTAAGTTATCAGGGGGCTTCGGTTTTTACTCCAGTCTAGTGTCGTCTCAAAGGGGCCTGAAGGGGCCACTCCAACTTCTGCTAGAATCCTACAGCAAGTTCCATTAAGAACATCCGACTCATTTTGGCAAAAACAAAATGGGTAAGGCAGATGTGAACAAAAATCCCAGTTCATGGTCTGTAAAGATGACTCAGGATTTGTAGCTGAACGCTGTAAATGAGTTGATGGCAGTTTTGGACCTGGACAGGAAGGTGTATATCCAGGGTGTAATTTTCCCTCCTGGACTTATGTGGGCAGTCTGTTACAATAGTGTTGGTGGTCACACAGTGGTGGTCTTATGGCTGCTGTTCGAGGGCACCGTTAGCCTCAGACCCTCTCCGTCCTCGTCCCCCTCGCTGTCAGAGTCCTCCAGCCGGGGGTGGAGTGTAATGCGTCCGGTGCCTGGATGGGCACTCAGATGGGATGGGAGCTTCATCCCATCTTCATCTGAAGACTGGTACGACTCATCGTCCCCGCCGTAGTGGTTAACGATGTGAATCCCGTCAAAATTGCTCTGGTTGGGTAAACCCCTCTGCCTTTTTAAACAGCGAATCTGTGAACAAAGAGCACAGCCATGAGTCAAAAGGAAATATGCTTCATAACCCATAGTGGGCAAAGGACAATAGGCAACTCAAACTTTCTTCATGCAAGTTATATGCAAATAGTGATTAACTCTTTCTTCATGAGGTCAAGGAAGGGATGAATACCCTGAGTATGTCATGCACGCAACAATAAGTTCCAACGCGAATACGAAACTAATCTGAACTTCAAAAGGTGTGCTTTAGCTGGATTTGGCAATAATGGCAAAAGTTTACATTAGTTTTTTAAAGTCTCAACCATAACGTTTTACTTTTGCTGTGGCATTGATTGCTTACACTAGAGTTCTTATGTGACACTCCGGGAGCCAAGCAGAATGCTAAGAACAGCACTCTATTAATATAGATGTTTCCGCTTTGTAATATTTACACTAGGGCTGAACTATTCAGAGGAAAAGTCACATTGCAATTTTTCTGGAAAAATTGAGGCTCTCTTTCAGACTGCAAAATTTCCTTCAGAATTCCAATTTCTTACAATTGCAGAACATTTTTAGATAAAAGTTACTACATGCATGAGGCAAAATGGGAAATTTGGATGTACTTGTGTGGCCAGAAATTAGGAACCCAGATATGAGTCTTGGCTCCAGCATATTATATTAAAACTGCTTGCTTTCATCTGAGAACCACGGCACACGTTAGAATGCTCTCACACCACAAAACGGTGGTTTGTGTTTTTGTTTGTTATCATCAGATTACTGTAACAGATACTTTATGGGTCAAGATAAAACAGGTGAATAGAACATGACTGGATAAAAAGCGGTTTTGCATTTCATGAAAGAAGTTTAAAAGTCTAGTTTCAGGTAAAAAAAAAATACATTCACAGTCACAGACATGAAAAAGTACATATTAATGTAACTGAATAATATAAAGTTGCCAAATACATGCAAATACATTTTCTAAAGCTGAAAATAACAAAAACACTTGAAAGGCGATAATGACAGAGGGAAACGTGGGTTTGAAGACATTTGCTGCGGGGAGTAAATGACAGATGCTTAAAATACACGCGCTTACCTGGAACACACTGCCTCACCAAGACAGACATGTGGGAAGAGAGGTATTCATGGGTATTTCAAAGCAACCGCAACACACAAAGCCTCATGTGTGACCTCACGTACTCATTGAACACATTAACTGCTCAGTACGTTATTAAACAACCACATCGTTTTCAACAAGAACTGAGGAGTGAGAAGATATTAGAAAACACAGGCAAACTTTGAGAGAGACAGAGAAAGAGTAAGAAACAAAGTGAGAGTGAGAGCAAAAGAGAGACAGAAGATGAACAGCCCGGAAACCAGCAGAACACAAGAGGCCTCGTGTTTGACAGCTTAGAACTTGGTGGTGTTGAGAGATTAGTAGGTGTATGGTTTCACTCAGTGCAAATATGGTTGATAGGAAACCTCTCGCTCTTTAGCAGCTACGTGATTTAAATAGCAACCACCAGCAGCAGAAACAGCAGCAGCAGCTTTTTAGCTCCTTCATAACCTACACTGACAGAGCCATACTCCAGTGCTCAGGAACGTACAAGAAACATTAAAAAAAAAAGTCCATAATATTAAAAAATATTTTCATATTTTGCTAGCAAGTTTCAGAGTGATGCCTATTCCATTTTTTTATTGCAAACAAAGACCTTATAAAATGCCTACAATCTACATAGGGACATTGTGCAGCAACAAAGGTTTTCTAAAATCAAATCAGAAATCAGTATCGCAGATATGGCCCTCCGTCTCTCATTAAAATGTTTTTACTTGAAACCACTGAAGGTTAATTTTCCTTTGTAGCTGTAATGTCAAAATACCCTGCTAAAATCTGTGGCTCTTAAACCAAAGGGTCACTTGTGGATTCAAAAAGCACATTTAAATGTAACGGTTGTGTGCCAGGGGCAACTCCATATTAAAGTCCGTGTGTTTGAATGCAATTTCATTAAAGTCCCTGTTGGTATAATGGTCAGGCAGAGGCACACACAAGTCTTATAGCTTGTGAAAAATATATCAACGCTGTCCAAAAAAAGTTTATAAAAATGTTTAAACATGAACTTCCTTTCACAGAGTTTTATTCCAAGTAATTTTGGAGCATTTCTATTGATTAATTCAGCCGCATAGAAAGGAGCGGCAGAGTCCTTCACGGTCTTCAAGCGTCGCTTGAAGACCCACTTTTTCAAGGAGCACTTTGGTGACTAACTTTCCTACAGTTTACTTATTTCTTATTTAAAAAAAAAATTTCCTTGACTTACATTCTTCTCTAGGGCTTATGTATTGTTGGGTTAGGCGTTGGCTAGCTATTATTTGGACAGTTGTTGTATAGATGCTCGGACTGCAGTATCTTGGTTAAATAGTTGACTCAGATTTATGCTGTTTTTCAGGTAAGAAACAGTCATGGAATTCTTAAGCACTGATGTGCGTCGCTCTGGATAAGAGCGTCAGCTAAATGCTGTAAATGTAAATGGACAGATGCTATGTTCAAACAAAGTAAAAATATCTTCTTTGTACAGCAAAGCTACAGTAGGCGGTTGATTGGGTGAAGTGAATCATACTGGGGACGTAGACTTTAATCGAACCAGAGAGTCACAGAAAGGTAACACGATGAGCGAGCTTGGCCGAGCTGCTTGGTCTTGCCGGAGAAGGAAGAAACTAACACATTTTTGAATATTTCCTCACTTTCTAACCCCCTCACCACAAGCATTTAAATCAGCCAGACTGGCTAAGGCATCTAAGCCACAAAAGTCTAGTGCAGCTGGATTGGACATGAAAAGGAAATGAGCAGCTTTCTGGGGTAAAGCTGCCTCACTGCACTCTGTTGATAGGGACTCAGGAGGAACCATGTGAATGATTTAGTACACTGCAGTTTAACCGCAAGCCACCAAGCCTTTGTTTTTCAAAAAGAGGGTGAAAATCTGACAATATCCTCACTTCCCCAAAGTGAATCAATGAAGTAGCTTTAACTCAAATGGTGGAGCCATTTGAAATACTTCAAAACATCTGTTTAGTCTAAATAACTGTGCATTCAAGTCACAGTGATGTAGCTAAATGATTACACAAATATTTGTGTCATGTGGTGCAATCGGGTCAAAGGAAGACAAACACTTAAATTTGGAGTCATGCCTCTACACATGACACTTGTTTGCTTTTAAGCAGTTTAAAAACAATGTTTTCGGGGCAAACAAAAAGAAAAGCAGAAATGCCAACGTACTAACTCATGTCTCGCAGCTTTCTGTTATGCTTCTATAACATATTGGTCAGGTTACATTAACATTAACTGGATGGACAACTTACGGTTTGTGAGTAACAGACAAAACAAAAACAATGTTCAAGTATTAAAGTTTAAATTGATAACAGAACAGTAAAAGAACAGCTGTATGTAAGGTAGATGAGCAAATCCTTGATTAGCTCTAAGTTCTTTATTTTAGCTCTTAATAATGCGTATCCACCTTAAACGTTTTAATGTACACACCAACTTTTAATCAAGTCACATTAATGCCTGCCAATCTGTCTTCAACCTATTGGAAGAATTAGAACACTTTCTATATGAAGCATTTAAGGCAACAAATATTCAGAAATAGGGCTGGGTGATTAATCGAAAAGTAATTGAAATTGACATTCAAAACCTATAATCGATCAAATTTTTCCAGGTCGATTATTTCGATTACTTTCCATTTAAAAACTCTACCGTGTGTGGAGTCACGTGACCCCGTTCCATTCCGTTCTGTTATTCCGCCGACATGGAGAGCAGGGAGAACTTAAACACTGAGACAACTGAGCAACTTGTCAGTGAACTATGAGGGCAAAAAAAACAAACAAATAATAATAAAAAAAAAAAATCGTTCATTGATCGTAATCGAGTTAAAATGTTCAATTAATCGAGATTTTGATTTTAGGACAAATCGCCCAGCTCTATTCAGTAATACACTTGATAAATAACCCATACTAAAATTAATACCTACAGTATCTTACAATTCTTACTACTTTCATGAACAAATCTGTCTAAAGCAGGTCCAGAATGCACCAGTAAATAAAGCCGATATGGACGAGTACAGAGTGCACTCCAGTTTAAAGTACTTTTGAGTATTAAAAAGCCAATTTAAAGAGTTAAAATAGCCTTTCCACCAACTCTATTGGAGAATAGTGTATCTGAGTACATTTTTGTTCTCCCTCTCATTCTGTGACCATTACTCTAATGTCAGTAATGATCATCGTTGCCCTATCGATAAGGTCTTGATACTGCTGTCAGGTTATTACTGTCAACAGCGTGCACCAGCTGGCTTTTGCAATTAAGCCTGTCTCTTCTTTCTTACACCATAGACACGCGCACAAAAGGCACTACGTAATCCCTTTCAAAAAATGAATTCAGTCAATCAGCCCTTATGTGCCTGGACTAATCTTACATTATGCAGGAGCCTTTATTCAGGGCCTTGGGAGCAATAAAGTAACTCTCTCATGATGGCTGACACATTACTAAAGTAAACCTCACAAGCTTTAAAACCCAATTCTCATGATCACCACAGCCTAAATATAGCTTTAGGGACTATTTCTTTTCTCTGTGTCCAGGTTCATTTTTATTGTGTGTGACGGTGGGCATCTGTAAACTCTATGATAAAAATATGTCAGAAAAAGCCCAGAGGTCTTGACCTCAAGGCAAGGAAGAAAGCTTGTCAAAATAAAAGCTTTGTATAGTCACTTCCACATCAAAATGATGATGGAGACAAAGGCATATTTAGTAAAGCTGACCTTGGTGAATCTGTGAACTGTACCAGCATTGATATGTTTAAGCCTAGGCTTATTACGGAAAGAACTTTTTTATTAAGAAACTAGTATGAATTTTGTAGCCACTATTAGAAATTTGTAAATACAACCTAGGAGTTTCATGAGCAAACCCAAAACAATGCACCCTTTTTCTGATAGAAGAATCCAAATAAAAACGAGTGGCTTTTCAAAGCATAATTCCAAAGTGGAAGATGAAGAGAACACTTCCAGAGCTGCAGACTTACTACAATTAATCTTAAGACAATACAAGATTCTGGAAGCTAAGACTATGAAATTAATGTGTTAAAGGTATTAAAGAATAAACTTAAATGACTGTGTGAAGTTATGATGTCATGTTAAATCTAGTTCTGGGACGGAATTGGTAGCTGAAGAGGTTAATATGCCCACTTTGCGAAAAAAGCTACAGATAAACCATAGAAAGAGAGTGCGAGAGGGGTGTGTATGGGCAAATATAACTGCCTCAGCGCAGGAAACAGCATTTTACAGGGCGTAGTTAACACTTCTGAACAACACTGCTAAATGAACTCCCAAATCTGTTCAAAGCGCTCACAAAGCCCATGAAAAAATAAGAGTAAAAACCACACAAGAGGCTAGAAGATCAAAAACATATATTCAGTTGACGGAAAAAAACAAACAGAAAAAAAATACATAGCGGCTTGGGGGTAAAACAGGCAAAACGCATATATGTCAGTGGGCTTTAGCATCAAAATGTGAAAGAAGGCGCTTGCTTTGGATTTTAGCACACTTATTTCACTGCTACTGTAAGGGCTTCTGCCCCAAAATATGTTTAGAACCTGCATAGCGCTTGTGACGAGAGATGCCGCATGAACACACAAACATGCACGGGTGTGTCTCACCTCATGCTTGAGCTCCACTATCTGGTCCTTGAGTTCACGAATGTACTGGCTGGAGTCCGTGTTGTTCAGTTGCCCCTTTACTATCCCTTCTTCTTTCTATGCGGAGAGGGAAAAAGACAGTCAGTCATGGTACAAATAAGAACATTACTTCACAGACCTTGGACTAAATCCCAAACACATCATTGCTGGACATGCAGCACATTACCTGTTGTCTAGAAACTACTGCTTAATAAACTGCGTAGTTCACTACATGGAGTAGGGAGCCACCTGAGATTCATCCTTGCTGTACAAACTTCACTAATTCAGTCAATGTGTATTCTTGAGAGTAATTTATTGTACAACACTGTAGCTCCAATTGAGTTTTGCATATAAATTATGTCTCTCCCCATAGACTATAATGTGAAAATTATGCATTTAAAGTAAAGTATAAAGTGACCGTTCTGTCATACGTGAACACAGCACAGCACAGCACACAGTGTGAACAGCACAAAATTCTTCTTTTGTATTTAAATCATTCACTAATTGAAGCAGCGCCTGGGGAGTAGTGTGAGCGGACGGTATCTTGCTCAAGGGAAGCTCAGAAGTGCCACTAGCAGTCTTGGAAATCAAACCCACAAATTTCTGATCACAGGGGCGAAGCTAACCACTAAGGTAGTTACAAATTCAGATGGCATCACAAAGTGCAAGTTTAATATGGTTAAATATCCATATATTAAACCAACAAACAGAAAATACTCAGAGATATTTAGTCATTCTAAAATCCAGGATGTCAATGGAGGCGCAAAGGTAAATTGCAATGGCATCCCGTTCTGATTCTCAGTTTCAGGAAACTCAGATCAGTCCTCCGGCCATTTCTACAAATTTCCATTTGAAAGTGAAATCTGTGGTAAAGACAAGTGGGAGTGGAAAAGCACAAACTGTTGAGTGGGAGAGAACTAAATGAAGTTTTGCTAGAATAGCTTTGCCTCAGAGTGTTTGGGTACACCGTGGCAGTTTAAAACAGATTGAGCAAGTGCTAATAGCGAAGCGTGTTTTTCGTTGCTCCCAATGCCTTGGGGAGACGCCTAGCTGCGGTGCTAAACCGACACGCACAGTAGCTGCACATGTGGTGTTTACCTTCCAAACCATCTGCTAAAGCAAGAGTCAAAACACACACAACCTCACAAACAAACTAGAAGGCTGTGAAAGCTCGTCACTCATTCAGCATCGATTCTGCCAGCCAGACATAGAGGAAAGAGAGGAGAGTGGGTAAAAGAAATGAATCTTAAAAAAGGAAAGAGGAACGGAGAGGGGGTGGGGTGCCAAGGTAGAGGTGAGATCGTGCAGATCAACCAACACGCACCCCAGCAGCAGGGAAGGGTGTTTCCAATTCCTGTGGTCTGCAGTTAGGGCAGGGCTCGCAGGTCTCTGATAGGCCGGGGATGAGGGATCTAAAGCAGCAGCGTTCTTCCAGGAATCTGCCTTTTTTCTGAGGTTTTCTCCCCCACCCCCAAGTGCCAGTGATAAGGCAAAGGCAGTTAGCAGACTTCCTTACGCTCAGCTGCGCAAAGTCAGCAGGTGGCAGGCTGTGGCCAGGGATGTCAAACGGCTCTAACTAATGGCTTCCTTGCTTAAGTACCCCAAAAAACATGTCTAAAAGTTGCTGAAAGCCCATAAAGCAAAAAAAAACCAAAAAAAAAACCCCAATCCAAATGTCTCTACACCAAAAGGAATGAGAGCATTCTGCGATTAGAGACGCTTCAGGGTGCTTGTTCTGCACAGTTCTGATGTGAAGGTATGAATTTTATATCATCCACAAAAATTCTGATTCATGTCAATATCAATTTTTAAAGGATTAAACAAAAAATGGTAATACTGCCTGATACCTGGAAGTTTAGTCCAATAGTTCAACACACCAAGATTTACAGGCTGATGTTAAATATGAGGAACTGCATTTGTGTATATACACCAGATTGCCAAAAGTATTCACTCACCCATCGATATAATTAAATTGTGTTCCAATCACTTCCATGGCCACAGATATACAACTTTAAGCACCTAGGCATGCAGACTGCTTCTACAAACATTTCTGAAAAAACGGGTTGCTCTCAGGAGCTCCATGAATTTCAATGTGGTACCATGATAGGATGCTATCTGTTCAATCATGAAATTTCCTCGCTACTAAATATTCAACAGTCAACTGTCAGTGGTATTATAACAAAGTGGAAGCGATTGAAAACAACAGCAACTCAGCCACGAAGTGGGGCCACGTTAACTGACGGAGCGCGGTCAGTGGATGCCGAGGTGCATAGTGCGCGGAGGTCGCAGACTTTCTGCAGAAAAGTCGCTACAGACCTCCAAATTTCATGTGGCCTTCAGATCTGCATAGAGAGCTTCATGCAATGCATTTCCATGGTCGAGCAGCTGCAACTAATCCATACATCAAGTGCAATGCAAAGCGTCGGGCGCAGTGGTGTAAATCACGCCACCACAGGACTCTAGAGCACTGGAGGTGCATTCTCTGGAGTGATAAATCAGGCGTCTCCATCTGGCAATCTGATGGACGAATCTGGGTTTGGCGATTGCCAGGAGAACGGTACTTGACTGACTGCATTGTGCCAAGTGTGAAGTTTGGTGGAGGAGGGATTATGGTGTGGTGTTTTTCAGGGTTTGGGCTCAGCCCCTTACATCCAGTGAAAGGACTCTGAATGCTTCAGAATACCAAGAGATTTTATGCTCTCAACTTTGTGGAAACAGTTTGGGGAGGGACTCTTCCTGTTCCAACAAGACTGTACATCAGTACACAAAGCAATGTCCGTAAAGACTTGGATGAGCGAGTTTAGTGTGGAAAAACTTGACTGGTCTGCACAGAGTCCTAACCTCAACCCGATAGAACACCTTTGGGATGAATTAGAGCGGAGATTGTGAGCCAGTCCTTCTCGTCCAACATCAGTGTCTGACCTCACAAATGTGCTTCTGGAAGAATGGTCAAAAATTCCCATAAACTCACTCTTTTTTACGCATTTTAGCTCTAAATTATTAAATATATCTCATTTATCAATAACAAATAGTAATCCAAATATAAATTCAGGTAAATTTCCGGTTATTGGCGGCTGCCCTCCTGTTCACCTGTTTTCGTTTCATTCTTTTAAAAGCACCTATGCCGCACGAACGCCCTGCCCTTCTGGCAATGCAGCTCAGCATCTCCGGCATTAAAGGCCCGGCGGCTGTGGTTCGGGAGACCAAGATTTAAGGCGGAGGATATTTGCAGTTTCTGCTTTATTGTGAGGGAAGTTTGGTTCTCAAAATATATAAATAAATAAAAATCTGTGTGTGACTGAATCTGTGACTCCTGATCCGTGTAAAACTGGGGGGGTTACTGTACACACACACACACACACACACACACACATTCTATCTTACACCGTTACATTGTTTATATAAGTATAGGTAGGTAGCTACAATAACATGACACTCCCCCATTCAAAACAAACCATTTTTTAGAGTCTTAAATTGAGAATGCTGACCCAGCATCACCATCCATACTTCCATCTCTACCAACACCACTGAACACCAGTGTGGTTACCCACGGTTGGTTTGAAAATCACATGTGGTTCTTACTGTAACAGCTCTGAGTTTTTTTGAAAATTTGAAAATTTGCACATAGTTTTGCCTATAGTGAATCTGAAGGGCATTAAATGTCAGTGGTCTATAATGACCAATGTTCCCCAATACTTATACCACAGGGCCACAGTTCTACAATGCATAATCTTGCTACAATACACCAAGTTTTGCTCAGATAAGGGTTATTAATCGGCTAATGTAAAATGCTGTAAAATGGCATGCAGTACCAAATTTCTATACCTCAGTAGCCAATCTAATTAGCAGCTGTAAACCAAGACCTGCTTGTTCAAAAATCTAGACAAGGGTGTCTCAATTACATTCGGTATGTATGTTATTGCCATCAGTTCTACTTGATTGGTCTAAGAACTGTAGTGAGCAAGCATACCCACTTCCAACACCTAACAGTCATTTCTTGTATGCAATCTCTTTCAATTTGTAATTCATGAGATGGTATCGAACAAGTGTATGCAAATAGATATCAGTTTGAATTCAACATTTTGAATTGTACCCAGCTTTATCAGCCATTAAATTGAACTATGTGGTGGGAGCATGAAAAGCCACTCAAATGTACAGGGCAAGAGCACTCTAGGACTAGGACTCAGTTTTGTAGTATTGCACATTAAAATGCAACAGTCTATTTAACTTATGATCGAGGATACTACAAGTTTGTGCACAATTCTCTCCCATTTATGATAAATGTATTTACAGCAATGTAAGCCACACCCAATGCAAGACTGGGGGAGTGAAAATATTCTCTAAAATACAAGTGCGTAATATGAAGAACTGATATACTGGGGAGAAGCTAGAACTAAAACACAATAAATAATGGCATAAATACAATTGTTGCTTATGCAGGACATATGACATCCTTTACAAACACATTGGAGTAATCAGAACAGAATGCATGTCTTAAATGATGAGCTTTCTTTCTTTTCTTCCTGTTGCCAACAGTTCCACAATGAGTGCACCAATATGACATGTCTACTATACTTTTGGAATGTAAAATTAAAACTCTAAATCATGTGTCACTTTGCAAAACCATAAATGCAGCCACAACCAACCTTGGTGTCTACTAGATCAGCATTCAGATGGGGGAAAATCCTGTGTGAAGTGTTCTTGCTTTGGATATCCCCGTTGGCATAGTAACAGACACAAACTTGTCTGTGCCATGACAACATGGTAATGCAAGTATGAGTGTTTGGCATAAGAATGCAACTAATGCAACATTCATTTTCAGAATTTTAATTATCTTGACATTGGTGTCAGTGTGCAGCTAAATCTCTGTCTTATGTTTTACCCTACACATGCAAAGCAGCAAAGCAAAAAGTCAGCTTTGATTCCAGCTCAGTCAGTTATCTGAACTTGATAGGAAGTGGTTTCGCATATGGTAGTGAAGATAGCTAAGCTGTGGTCTTAGGAGAGCCATGCAAGCAACAACTTCACCCCAGAGCAAGAGAGGTGCAAATAAATGCCGGGGGTTTTTTTGGCCAGGCGGAGTGACAGTGATGCTGAAGTGACTATGTGCTGAATATAGCCAACTAAAGTTCTGTAGACTAGTGCTCTGGCAAGCCAAAGCGAAAACATCTGTCGTGTTCTCATGTAGAACAGTACATATATTGAACAAAACCAGAGTAAACCTGTAGGCCTGTGGATCTTTCCAAACCTCTATGAGGTGACTCACCACACCTCGGTACAGAGGAATGGAGTTGGTATCACTCTGTTGTATTTTCCAGCAGCGGGACATGCGGCCTCAAATGTGGGTGAAACAGGAAGTGAACAAGTTTGTGACAAAGTGTGGCTTTATGGCTGAAAACCCATACTACGTTAGAATGTAAAGTAAAGTAAAGTGGCCCCTTATAGTTGCGTGAACACACCACAGCACACAATGTGAACAATGTGAAATTCATTCTCTGCATTTAACCTCTTCGCCCAGTGGAGCAGGGGGCTGCCACCAAGGATGGCACCAGTGTGTGGGGACGGTACCTTGCTCAAGGGTACCTCAGTGATAACACTAGCAGTTCTAGGATTGGAACCTACAACCTTTTGACTGCAGGGGCAAAGCCCTAAATCACTAGGCGTCCAGCTGTGGGCCTCAGCATGGAAATTCTTACAATTAATCATTTATTGAATCATTTGTTCTGTGTTTTATTGACTAGAGATATCAGACAGTGATCATTTTGTGGCAGCACAGAAAAGTTTAAGTTTAACCAACTTCTCAAAGATGGAGCACAAGCACAGCAGGTCACTTGGCCAGTCTCTTACTCCCCTCGCTTTGATTCACATGCGCTGCCAGGTTTTTCAGCAGCTTTACCAGATTTGGTAGACCATGGGCTTATCCCCACAACCATGAGAGCACAAAAACTGTGGCTAACCAAAACCACAGAGCCACAGCTCAGTTCTGCAACATGATGGCATGCCTTCAGCAAAGCATGCCTCGCAGCAAACACAGGCATTTTGATAACATCAAAGGGAGCAATTCACACACACACAAAAAAGAAAGAAAGAAAAATGGTGCTCTTTCCGCCAACATGGGCACAACACAAAAACTAAAGCAGTCAGAGCAATTCTCAGACAGACTTCACCGTTGTGCCAGAAATGGATTTAATTTTGACTAATTTTGATACATGATACTACATGTAGCCATTACAAATGTGCATGTTGCCACATCATAATGGCAGACTGAGTGCAAAATCTAGAAAGCCATATCACTCATCATAAAAGGTGCTTATGAGTGACAGCTTTAATCATTAAATCACTTCTCTCTTCCGGCATGGGAAATATAAGGTTTACTTTAAGCATTTCCCCTGAACTGACGTACAAAACCAGTACACTACAGTAAACACCCCCCCACCCCAAATAAAATCAAGTCTCAGAATTCATTGCTGTCTGACAAGCTTTCATAGATGTGGTTTACATTAGAGAAACATGGTTACTAGAGTGGCCATGGTCGCATCAGGAGATGGGCCCACTGAGATAATACCTGGTCAAAACTTGCACTGTGTAGCCACAATGCGGAAGGAAAGGGAGTTCTTACTCAATGTTAACCAATGAATACATACTGAGGTCAACAACATCGCGTGGCCCTCATTCACTAATTCGCCCTCATTCACTTCACGTAGTCTTAAGTTTATATGAGTAACGATAGTTGGATTTTTTTTAAACTCACTTTAATAAGATCAGAACCATTATAAGGAGTTGTTTAACACATTAGATAACTGTTATGCTGTAGTGCATAACATATTATACGGATAGAGCAGAAGGATGCAAATAAGTGAACTCCATAGGGATTTATTTATATGATGTGGGGGGGTCCAGATAAATCACAGATGTTCATGCTGAGGGTTCTGTGGGTACTTTGACAAACAAAGACAATCGTAGGATCCGACAAGCAAATCTTTGTTCAGATTAATCCAGTCTACCAACTTGTTTTAATTTCAGTGCTACATATTTACTGAAATGTATACGTAGAATTAAATGAAAACTAAACACGGAACTTTTCCATTCAGTCTTACTTTTACAATTAGCACAAGTAGGTCTAACACCATAGCTGGGTCAATACTGACAAAGACCTAAGAATAGAATTTAGTCATAAAACAATAAGCAAAGTGATGGCAATCAGACATATATAAAATAGAAAATTTAAAGGAGAAGAAAAAAATGTTCCTTGCTTAAATGGAAGCTCAAGTAAAATGAACTTCCCTTGGAGGTTTTGTTCTGACAAACAATTCACTTTACTATGCAATGAGAAAATGAAAATCATGAGTTTATGTATCAGTCGAATAGCAGAGCTGTAGCTGTGTTTGTACCTGAATCTCCAGTTCGGAGATTTGCTGCTGAAGCTCAGCCATGGCAGCTATGTTATCAGCTTCTCTCAATCTCACAGCCATCACCTCTTCTTTATTCTGCAACAGAAAAAGGAGAATGGGGGAGGGAATTAATATTATCTTTCTCTTACAGAAGCTTGAAACCAAACCCACTGGTTCCTCTTTACAGTGCTGGATTTGCTGATTCTGACCGTTGGTATAACAGCTTTTACTGAATCACTAACATACATGATGAAATGGCATGACGCTCTCAAAGTTAAGCAGCTTGATGTGTAGATATATGGCTCTGGTGAGTTCAAGCAAGTCAATACTGTTACTATTTATTTCATCGCATTGTAGGCGTTAAAGCTTTCCATGTCACGTAGTGGAACATGACTGCAGCAAGCAAACGCATGGCATCCTCACCTTGCACTCAATCTCTGCCTGTTTGCGCTTCGTCTCCTGCAGCTCTATAGTCAGCATCTTATTCTGGCTGGTTAGGAGCTGCACACGCTCCTGGAGGCTCCGTGCCTCTTGCTCCGCTCGACGAAGCTGATTACTGTGGATCTGGTTCTGCACACACACAAAATATCAACGTTTGCTTTATCCTGTTGCTTATGCTTTTCGGTGCATGTTCTTCCTCTACAGACAGCTGACCTAAAAGCAGAAAAGGAACTATATCTGACAACAACTTTGATGGTGGTGTTTTCATGCAGGTCAACAGTTCAAACAACAAACTTGTGAATCATTGCGCCAGCGACTCATCAGACCAGCGGTGAAAGATAGTCTAAAGGACAAGACACAATAAACGTGTAATAATAAATCACTTGGACAGTAATAGAATAATTGGGGGGGTTGATGAATCAATTAAGAATTGACTCAAGAATTGACAGTTAATATGGAATGAACTGCCTTTGGCTAATAATTCCAATTATAATGCATCAGCACTATAGGCCTTCTTTTAATAGTTCTATATGCTACAATTAAAATAAAGCATAACTCCTGAATATATATAACCATGTCTGAAGCTTTTCACATCCAAAGATCACATCCCTACCAGTTTGCTACAAGCTTATGGTGACTTCAAATGCCCAAAAATGAACAAGGCTTTATAAAGGTGGTAACTTATTCCGTTGTTTCATTTCGAGTCCATGACTGACCTTTGCCGCCCCCTGCTGGTTATTAGCCTGTATGCACTGACCCTTTTCACGCGTGTGTGGTATCCCACCTGTGTCTCAAGCTCCAGCATCCTCTGCCTAGTCTCTCGGAGCTCAGCCTGTGCCTCTGCCTCTCTCAGCCTCACACTCATTAACTCATCCTGCAGTTCACTCGCTGCGTTTTTCCGAGGGCTGTCTTTCCAGCGGCCAGCTGTTCGAGCCAAGTGCCTCTGCAGAGAAAATGTAATAACATCAGCCACAACACAACTAAATACTACACACATACCACAAACTATCCACATATACCTAAAAGTAACCTTATATACAATTTTAATACACTTTTAGAACAAACATGCCTTTACTACATGAGAAAGCCAGAATAATCCTGATAGCAGTAGAAGCGTTTATGAATAAGCTGTGTGTTTAAAAGTTTTTAACAGAGGTTAAGTATGTCATCCAGGTACATAAGAACATATGAAGATACACATTTGTGCATGAAATGTCCCATTTGTACATTGTGAGAAGGGTTTAAAAAAAAACAAACAAACATGCACACGTGTATTTACCTGCCAGTGCTCCTCCAGATTCCTGACCTGTTGTCGGAGTTCTTTAAGGCCTGTCAGGGCCTCAGCCTCTCTCAACTTTACAGCAATCAGCTCCTCCTGCAGGCGGACCACATTTCTCTCATCTGGAAGAGCTGTGTTCCTCTGCAAAAGGTATGAAATAACACCCTTACAACTATTAAAAGATCAACACTGGAGTTGTTTCTCTGACCAACATTATTCTCTCTAGATGTCAAATTCACATCCTGGATGGCTAATGGCCTGCAGAAATGAATATTTTAGCTCTTCTTTCCTTCTGTTTTGTAAATAGCTAAGGTAAAGTCTTGTGTGCCAGAACTGGAGTCAGGCTTCAGCTTTTATTTGAAGAAAAGTGAAAGTGAACCCACCTTCTCAATCTCAAGGATTTTGTCCTGCATCTCTTTGAGGGCACACTGAGACTCCGCCTCCTTCAGCCTGGCCTGTACCAGCTCCCTTTCCAACTGCAGAATGAACTCCTCAGAGTAGCGAGGGTTTCCCTTCTAAAAGGCACACAAAGCAAGAGCCAAAGATTCTGTGAGATCACATACATCTTTGGTTTGTCAAATACAATGAAACACTATCAGGTACTCAGACACTGCACAACACTAGCTTAAACCCCTTTCTGCATAGATGACTTCACAGAAAAGAATCAATAAAATTACAGTCTAAATAAATATCGTTTTAAACATATACTTAACCATATCATAATACTGATTCAAAAATCACTGCAATTATTCAAGATTCATTTCCCAAAAACTGTTTGCATCAACACCTTGTGACCTCAATTTCCAAAAACCTTCCTAGGTCATAAATACATGATGAGATCTCAAAACACTTGTGTAAAACAGCACTTTACCAACATCACATAGCACATTAACCAGTGGTGTATGTGTTAAGAACAAGTGTCTAAATAAATTATGAGAAACAGTTTTGCCTCTTGAGTGAGAATGAGCATGCTTTTCTGCTCTCCCTAACACCACTCATCATCTGTTGGCTCATTTACATATTCATGAGCCTTTTTAGCATACCCAACCATGCACTCATTTACTCCAAACAATGTGTCTTGGACCGTCGTCACGCATGTAATCATTCTGCAAAGTGAAAAACCCGGTAGTGGCTGCCCAGGGGTTTCAGGTAGCACTGATTAAACCCCCTGCTGCAGGAAATACCACAACATTCAAAAAGAGCTCTGGGGATTTTCTTTTCTCTGTGCACAGGCTCGGAACAGTCCCCCTGTCCAGGAGGAGGCGCTGTGTGATCTTTCCTTACCGCAGGCTGTTGATGCTGCTGTTGAAGCTGTTTGATGGCGCTCTGAGCCTGTTCCAGCTGCGCGCTGGCCTCCTCGCTCTGCTGTTTGACCGTGGCCAGCTCCCGCTTGACCAGATAATTCTCCTCCGCCTCTTGCGCTCGCGTCACTTGACCCTGACCCAACCAATCATGGACAAGTGGGATGAACCAAGGAGGGAGTGGTGATGTTGGGGGGGTAAAGCTACATGTGCAAGGCCTGGAGTGCCAACATGCTCTTAGCAGTTTTTTTTTTGTTCTTAGTCATTGATCAGGTTAGAAATTATTTTACAAATGCACGTTTGTGTGATTGTCAAAAGAAGCGGGTTCTATTAGTCACCAAAATCAACGGCTAGGGTTAAGATGGTTTTATTCCTGAATTTAATAGGCTTCTCTTATTTAGCTAAAAAATAATTACGATTATTTTTGCTACAAGAACAATTTTCTGGTGATCTTAAGCATGCAAAGCCAAAAGAGCAATACAGTATCATAAAAGAAAACGCACAACTCTCTTCATTTGGACCCGTGTCAACTGATTGGGATGTTTTGGAATCCCACAAAAGTATTATTTATATTTATGCATTTTCCAAAACAATTTATTTTTTCAGAATTCCAAACGATCTCCAAAACATTCAAATCACCACAGTGGTCCAAACTAATGGAAAAGGTTCAGAAAAATACAAAACCATCTATCTCTTTAGAAAGAAAGACAGAAACAGTTGCTGTGAAAAGTGTAAAGATTATACCTGGATCAATCTATCTGCCAAGGAAGCACTTTCCTACAAACAGAGAAAATCCATAAAGGAAGGCAGAGAGAGAGAAACCAAAGGATATCACAACACAAAAATAAAAAAAACAATAAAAGTGAAATCTGATAGAAAACTCTGTTCTTTTTCTTCCCAATATTTAAGGCTGTGCTGTTAAAAAAACAGTACATGATGTATTGTTTGCAAAGTTACAAGAGTTGACTTCCACTGGCTTGTGTAAGAAGGGGTAGAAAAAGAACAGAGTTTATATTATAGATGTGGCGAAATGTGACAGCATGAAAGATGTAACGAAGCAAAACTGTGACCCTACAGAGATCTACTGTAAAAGGCTGGAAACAGGCAAAGCAGAGAAGAGTCAGCAAGTAGAAAAAGTAGTAGGCTACTTCAATAGATGCGTATCTATGGACTACACTGGCATTGTGGATGACGGCTCAATCCACACAAAAGATTAGGTTAGACGTGGGAGAATCGGTTTTGGGGTTTTGGTCAGCACTTTGGTTAGCATGCGTCTCATGCAGGAAGTTGTGGGGGGAAGGACAAAAGAGAACGCAGATATAGGCGCCGCGTTTCCTTCTTTATTCACACATCAGCACGGACCACCGTGCCACTTTCATCATGCACAGCAACACGACCACGTACCGAGCGGTCAACAGCCCAACATGCAACGCTGCCTGCATGCAGCATTCATGAAATGTAGAATGTAGCTCATATTTATCCTGTCAGGTTCCCTGTGCAGTCATACAGTTAGTGTTACTGAATGGAGGAGCCTCTTGTCTCCGTCAGCATGCCTGATTGACATCATGGGCAACAAGCCGTTTCACTTACCTGTTTCAAAGAACATAATTCACGCGCAACAAACACCCCACGGCGTAAATTACTCCACATCAGCCAGAATGTACTGACTGATGCCTCAGTGTGTGAGTATGTATGTTACTGGTAGTACAGATGTGCAGCCAGGTTAGTGTATGTGAGCGCTCTCTCGGCAAGAGTCAGCAGAGATGAGTCATGGACCGGCACGAGATGAAATTGTGTGAGATGACAACAGTCGTATAACAACGTTGACTTTCTATGAAATGGACCAAAGGATGCAGTTTGCTTTTACTTTTTAATGTAAAACCACTCACTTTCTCCAAGGTGTCGATCCTCTGCTTCAGCAGCCTGTTCTCAGTGCGGAGTCTCTGCAACAAGAAGAGACTAAACTATATCAGACAGCAGGAAACACAATGAGCTAGAGTTATCTATGGTGAAGCATCATGTTTTACAGAAATATAAACATTTCAAGCATTTTTTTTTCCTTTTGGTCCACCATGCCACTTTCACAACATGTTAGGGACAGTTGATATTTACAAGAAATGTTAATAAACAAATGTTAACAAAAAAAGGACATGCGAGGCTTTGTTCTGAAAACAAACACATGGAAATGTAACAAGATTTTATTCCAAGTCATTCTGGAAAATTTCTATTGGTCTGCTGCTCATTAAAACATCCACACAAAACTGGGAACACACTGTGGGTTTCAACATAAGAGTCTGATGTCTTTCACTATCATAATATTGTTCTTTTTGGTATTTTAAAGAAAGTGTCCCACAAAATGTAGTCATGTCATATTGTTACTTTAATCCATTTGATAAATAGTTTTAGGCAACCATATAGGAAGAG